>MU184609.1:19582-72528 GCA_016904865.1 Pissodes strobi | reverse complement strand
CTCTTCCCAAGTGCCAAAATATGGTTGTCAAATTTCAGATGGCCATCCATGTTAACACCCAGACTGGTACATGGTCTGCTCCCCAAAGGTGACCCGCTAATGGCCAAACCATCGAGAACACACTTAAATCCCACAATGTTTGTCTTGGAAACCTTTAGGGACAACAAATTTGAATCACACCACCCCTCGATCTTAGGAAGGTCCGACGATATCATTGCTTTTAATGTATTGACATCAGAGTCATGCCACAAAATTGTGGTGTCGTCGGCAAAGAGGGTGAGATGCCCCCGAACGTTCCTCCTCCTCTCAGGTGCCGTTTCTGTTGAGGTTGGCGACTATTATGGCAAATTGGTCTCTATCCTGTGCTTGATGGGTGAGCGTATTTCCTTCGCTTTTGGTCCAATCAAGTATATTTCGGAGCCATGATTTCTTCTTCCTGCCTATACCCCGTTCTCCCTCGATTTTTCCTTTCAGTATTAGTTAAATCTATTCTTACTCCGCATGTCGCATTAGATGCCCTAGATAAGCTGTTTTTCTTATTTTGATGGTGTTAATAAGATATGGACGTGTGTGTATTCTTCTTATGACTTCTTCATTTGTGGTCTTGCTTGTCCAGCTTATCCGTAACATTCGGCGGTACATCCACATTTCGAAGGCGTTCAGTTTTTTCGTATCCTCTGCTTTGAGGGTCCAGGTCTCACTTCCATACAAAAGCAGTGACCATATATAACATTTCAGGGTTCTGAGTCTTGTCGCGACTGGGAGCTTCGGGTGACAATGTATCTTACGCATATTCATGCATCCAGTTCTGGCAATTTCGATTCTTCTTCTAATTTCTTTACTACAATTGGCTGTTGATCTCTCTGCCCAGATAGGTATAGCTTTTCACATCCTTCAGGACAATGTTATTTAGGACCACATTAGCTCTGAGGACTTCTCGGGGGTTCATATTGAATATCATAGTCTGGGTTTTAGCTGTGTTTATTTCCAGGCCCATGTTTCTGCTTTCTGTTATTAGAATGTCCATAAGGCTCTGCAGTTGTTCTTTACTTTCAGCCAGTACTACAGTGTCGTCAGCGTATCGGATGTAATTCCATTGATCTTGGCACCGTCTTGTCGGCTGTTTAGTGATGATTGTATTATATATTCCGCATATACGTTAAATAGTAAGGGGGAGAGAATAATAATAATAATAATAATAATAATATTAATAATAATAATAATAATAATAATAATAATAAAGCCTTTATTCCAAACAGGTATAAAACCCAATTACATGAATATATACATGTATATGTATGAATACATCATGAATATAAAAATCAAATAAAGTGAAATGTGAAATGCATCCCTGGCGTACTCCTCTTTCAATTTCGACCTAGTTCGTGTTGCCGTTGTTGGTTTTGATGCATCCTACGTGGTTCCAATATATATTTCGAATTATAGCTATGTCCTGTCCATCCAGTCCTATCTTTTTCATGACATGTATTAGTTTTTCATGCTGGATACGGTCGAATGATTTTTTGTAATCCACAAAGCAAACATACAGCTTCCTTTGCACTTCCAGGTATCTTTCTGCTATTAGTGTTAGACTCATAATTGCTTCCCGCATTCCTGTTCCCTTTTTAAATCCGTACTGCAAGCGACTCAGATAATCTTCACATTTATTGTTTATTCGATTGAATATTATCTTCATAAATATTTTAGCTGCATGGCTCATCTGTCAACTGGACAAGTGATCTTCGCATTTCTGAGCTCTGCATTTCTTAGGTATGGCAATGAAGGTGGAGGTGAGCCAGTATTTTGGGAGAGTTCTGGTTTCATATATTCGGTTGTGAATTATTGTTAACCATGTGATGGCTTCTTCGCTTAGATGTTTGAAGTTCTCTGCTGTAGTGAGATCTTCTCCCGGGGCTTTGTTAGTTTTTGCTTCCCTGATTGCTCTAACGACCTGAGACTTCAGTATGGGTAGGCTATCATTATTGTCTACAGGCGGATATTCCTTTGGCCGTTCATCTCCAAACAGTTCCTTTAAATAATTTTCCCAAATTTTCTTTTCCTCTTCTGGATCTAATTCGATTTTCTCGTTGTTTCCTGTTATAATGGAGATACTGTTTGGTTTCCATAGGCCTGCTCCTTCTTTTACCTTCTGGTGGAGTTCTCTGTCTTTATGTTGACGCTGTAGGTCTTCTATTTCATCGCATCTCTGCTCTAGCCATTTTTCTTTAGCAGTAGTGATGAGATTGTCTATTTTTTTATTGAGTTCCTTGAATCTTGCGGTATTCTTATTCTTTGATTTTCGTCTTTCATCCATTAGTTGTAGTATCTCATCAGTTATTCAGGGTTTTCGATTCTTTTTGCCTGTTTTACCCAGTTTGTTCTGCTGCTTCTATCACTATATTTCTAAAGGTTGCCCATGTTTCCTCAATATCTTCATCATTTGTGTTGTTATTTTGGTTTGGACAGTGCCATTTTATGTCTTTTAATTTTAAGTCCACATTCTGTCTATACTGCTCTATGTTTTTTGGTCAGCATTTATCCAGTCTATTCTAGGCTTCGGGTTTGGTTTCTGGATTTTTTTCAATTTAATTCTCAGGGTAGCCACAACTGGGTTGTGGTCCAAATCTATGTCGCTGTCAGGATATACTTTTGCACTGACTATGCCATTGCAGAACCTATTATTGATGGCGATGAAGTCTATTAAATAGACTTCATATTGTGGATCTTGTTGAATGCGATTGTCTTTTACTCACGGATGATTTCAAGCTTTTTTGCATCATAAATTGCCTGCAGGAGGATATGAATAGTCTCTGAGTGGTGTGAAGGAAACAAATTACCCCTAAACTGCTCTAAGTGCAAAAAAAAATACTTCCGTCCGTTTCCTTATACTCTCAATGGCTCCCGGCTGCCTGACTGCAGTTTGGTGAGAGATTTGGGCATTGAAGTAGATAAGAAGCTTACATTTAACAAGCACATAAATTAGGTCACTGGCTCTGCTTTAAAGTCCCTTGGGTTTCTGGTTAGATCTTGTTCGCAGTTTGAAAACATATCAAGTTTGACTGCACTGTATGATTTTCTGGTTAGGTCTAAGTTTTTGTATGGTTATGTGCTATGGTTTCCCATATACAATGTTTATGTTCATAGGTTAGAGTTTATACAGGGTAGGTTTTTAAAATACCTCTCCTTTAGGGTTGATGGGGTATACCCTGAGAGAGGTATTGAGCAGGAATGTCTCCTGGAGAGATTCAATTTTTTGTCACAAAAGCTCAACACTGTTCTATCTAGTCAGCTTTTATACAAACTGTGCAATAATAAAGTGGATTGTTCTGCAATTTGAAGCCAATTACCTTTCTGTGCACCTCCTGCCAACACCAGGAGACATCACCTGTTTTATCCTCCAGTCAGTTTGACTAATCTGTGTAGTAAGGCTCCTCTATATGGGGCATGTAGATGATTCAACCAGATAAATATTTTTGATATTGATCTCTTCAGTAACTCTGAGAATGTTTTTAAAACAAGAACAGGGTCCTCTTGAAATTTTATAGATTTTTGTTTTGATTTGCTTGTGATTTTATTTGCTGTACTTATTTTTACTTGTTTACTAGTTTTAATTGCTATAAGTGTTGTAGGTACTGTGTGCTGTTATCTGTTAAAGTGCTCATAAATGTATTTATATTTTATTTATATATTTTTTAGATTGTCTTGTAATTGGGATTTTCCTGTTGGACAATAAAGAATTTGAATTGAATTGAATTGAATTTGATTTATATATAAATCAATACATCAATATGTTATTGCTACAGTTATAAAAACTTACTTCTCCCTCATCGCATGCCGCCTCCAGGCTTTGCATTATTAATTGCACTTAGAATCTGCATCCAGGAAGCCACATCTTCCAGTTTAACAAATTAAAGTAAATTCTATTTCTCTCATGTTAAAACTACCTGAAAAATAGAAAAACTGCATATAATAAATATGTAATATAAGTAATATTGAATAAAATTTTTAAATTAAATGGTCACTACCCTCAAATATGATTAGTTACTAATAATTAGACTTTTAAACTTATTTGGCTCGTTAGTTTGTTTTAGTTCAGCTATTTCAACATTATGAAATGGATCTTTCATAAATGTAACTGTAAAACCAAGTCCTATGTCTGGTTCAAAGATTGTCAGTGCTAACATTTTTCAGGCATACAAATAGAATCACATCTTATCCAGCGCAAACAGAGAAACAAGAAAAATCGATGAAAAATAATATTTGCAGATTGATCTTCTTCTAATAAGGACCATTATACAAAATTCTCAAACTCAAAGCACAACAAAATGTTGCCATCTGACTGCAGCAAATGCTTACTTATATATAAGCTTAATTATAACTTATTTACTCAATGAATGTTTTTGTTAACTGAAATTTTGGTATTTTAATCTAAACTTTAAGGCATATTTATTGATCTGAAAAAGTTGTAGTTTATCTGTTTAAAACATATGTTTTTACCTGTTTAAATCAAATTTACTGTACCTAGTTGAATATACAGAGGGTATACCCTTTTGTTGTTGCTTAATCAGTGTATTTCTATTATATTGGGAATTAATGATATGAGTATGGGTAGATTTGTGTTTTGCAACATATTCATTATTTTAAGAGACTATTAAAGTGACTAATCGGCTTCGAAAGCGATATTCCTAAAACATAATAAAGAGACAATTTATATATGCAGGTACATTTTAACACATAAAAATTTTACAAATGTAATGAATAATGAAATAGGGTGAATTAAAGCTGAAATGGAAAGGATTTTTACCTTTAACTATGCCTTTATCTTTGGCCTCGGGTAAAATATTATATTCATTAATTGAAGTGTAAAAACACAAGACTATTATGTGACCTACTAAGGATTATTTGTAGTACCTATATACAGAAGTTACTATGATATGATAAGCCTGAATGATGTCTTAAAACGTATTGCCACCAATCTATTTAGGTGTAAATAATAATATATTGGTGGCATTTCTAGAGACCATGCTTCATTAAGGCACAAAACAAAATTCTTTAAATTGGAAAACTGCATTGATATAATGATAATGATGAGATAATTTTTCATGTCTAATAAGTATCTATACATTGGGGCTCCTTCATATATGCTTATGGGTTGTAAAATTTTGTTTATCATGGTACTAGATTTCTATTTGGAAACATTTGTCGCTTAGGCCTAACATGATCCCTAGTGTATCCATCAATTACAGATCTATCTTAGCGAATTGGTGGTAACGTTAATAACAAATTTACAAATTCTTTAAACATAAGAGCCTAAACTCGGATTTTTCCATACAATCTGACAACTGGCAAAAAAATGACAACACAGGGAAAGTAGAGATTGTTGACCATTTTGTAGGTCACTTACTAGAATCACACGAATATTAAACACAAACTCACCACAGCTAATTAATATCCGAGCTTGTTATGCAGAATATAGCCATAAATTTATCATTATATTCACTTTTTCGGGACACATCACATATTTCTTAAGAACGGGAAACTTAACCTCAAATTTCGCAAACAAATCGGCCTTCGGATTCGAAGTTCACTAAAACATAAATACACCCTAGTCTCAGGAGCACTATTTTCGACAAGAATTAATTGGTTTTATTAAAAATTTTCATTATTTTTTGGAAAATTTTGTAAAACCTATTTACAAACAGTTGGACTGTCCATACGGGACATCTGACATCTGTCGCTTGCACGAACCAATCCGATGCCGAGAAAACTGACGTTTATTAAAGCGGTAAATTTTAAAACAGGAATGCTGATTGTTGATCCTTTCTATCCTAGAATCAGTTTGTGCATTACAACCTAGACGCAAACGGCTTATGTCTTTTACTAGATTATAATGACCTAAAATTAACTTTAGACAAGACCTAGCGAAGCAATATTCGATCCTACCCCATAGATCTGATAACGTACCACACAGGATCAACTGTGCTGCTTCCGCTTCTAGTATGTACATCGAAGATCTATGGTTTCCGTGATTATGGTAGGCAAGGTGGCCAGCTCTAGAGAAATTTCCCAACGTCTAGTAAGTTTGGTGGCTGGAGGATGATAGGGAAATACTTTTGAATAATTGATAATGAATGTAGGGCATTTTCGCTAGAATACATAATATTATATGATACATATTAGCAAAATTTTAATATAAGAATTGTTATAGTAGATTACATGTAAGTGTAAGTGAATATTAAATTAATTTATTTATCTAAAAATTGAAGGATATAATTTTTTTTTTATAAGATCCATCAAATAAACTCTTGGCCGATGCATCGGAGTCGCCGTAAAGTCATAGGAGAGGCAAGTATCAAAGGGATTTTTAATATTAATATTGACACAGTCTATTACAGAGAAATTTACTTTAATTTCATTAAGGAAAATAAAGACTACTAAATCTCTCGTTCAGGTTCGAATAGTTTCGAATCAGTGAATCCTCGCCAAGGGCAAGAAGTAATGACGTCATGACGAAATTGGCTGAAACTATTTAGAACCGAAGCCAGACATGGGTTATAGAGAGAAAAAGGCTATGTTTTTGTTTTCATTGCGGTTATAGTAGTAGTAGTAGTTTGTTCTTTATCAAGGCGCATTTATGCGCCTTGGTTCTTTGTTACCTTGCCAGGGGGGCGATATTTCAGTTCGTAGTGCACTTGTGAATGCATGCGATTTAAATACCTGCAATTGGCAAGTATATGGCCCTCCGCTTGCTTCGCTCGCTCCGGGTCTCAAGAAAAGTAAACTAACCAAGTGCCAACCCAAGCCATACCCAAGAAAAACCCAAAAATCAAGAAAAAACCGTTTACTTAAAAAAAAGAAACCAAAACCGACGGGATTTGAACCCGGGTCGCCGAAGTGAAGGCCAACCATGCAGACCTCTAGACCATTTGTTGCACTTACAGACAACTGGTTGCATCGCGAAGACATGCGTCACTTCACGTAGCTAGCCAATCACGCGCCTCTCATTCACAAGTGCAATATGAACTGAAATCTCGCTGCCAGGGGCTCCCTAGCAAGGGGTTTGACACTGCTACACGGCCAATACACCAGCACACCCCTCTTCCGGCGCTTAGTTAGAGGCACGGCAACCCTCCTGCATAATTTACACGTTGTTCCAGTGTGAGGGGACTATTTGAATGGAACCTTCAGTATGACGGACCTGTGCCCCTGGAGATTCCCGACTTTACAATAAATATTTAAATTTAGCCACTTAAATATCGATACTCTGCAATGCACGTTTGAAAAACGGCAGCTTGTGAAATGCAGAATTTCAGTTCTTTGTGTCGGAATGTTCACAAAATGGCGGCATAACCCGTCACTGTCACAATCCCCATGTGCCTCACCGGATCAGAATGACCATGCCAGCCAGACATGCCCTCGAATGAAATAGAATGGAAACCTTTTAGGAATCTTCCACCACTTTCTGACTTATCCCGATCACACACCAAAAACCAGGACCCCTTCCCAACCCTCCGGCACTTACCCACGTCCCACTCACCGGACGGTTAGCAAGCGCGACGCGTGTTATCTACTCGGAAGTCAGGACGGAAGTGTGGAAGTAGTAGTAATAGTAGTAGTACAACTCTCTGTTGGCCTTTGCGTGAGCAATATTTAGCCAGTAAAGACCCCTCCCCGGGCTTGGCAAGAGCTAGAGTGACCCTTCCAGATTGGTTACACCCTGGTGGACAGAGATACTATTTTTAAACCCTCCAGCACGTCGAGAGTATACTCCTGGAGGCTCCGACTTGTACATGCACGGCTTCTTTAAGGTTCGAACACTACCGGCTGCACGTTTACAAACATTTAAATCTTGTACATGCACGGCTTTTTAAGGCTCAAGCCCTCGGCCGAACGTCCGATTCTTCCTCGGGGAATCAAAACGTTCCCCGAACGTTTACCACGCGCCCCCCAAACTGAAGACGAAAAGGTCGATACGCGACACGTGTTAACTCGACCAAGAACAAAGCGGAAGTCCTTATTTGACGTTATGAAGTTAAAATTAAAAAAGAAAACAGGCATAAATTCTTAATTATTCCTCAGTATCCTCAGCCATCATATCTAGATGAGCTTTGCCTATTGAGGCCCATTAATTAAAGGCAAAATTTCATTAATTTAATTTTCTGACACAAATAGACGAAATATTATTTTGATTGATCATCTTGTAATTTGTTCTACTTGAAATATTGGAGAGTATCAAGAATAATAAACTAATAAGAACTCTTGAGAGAGTATGCTTATGGTCAAAACTGATGACGCCCTTTTATAAATATTTTGAAGTTGAACTCTGAATTGGCGTTACGCGCTACCACGAGGCACTTTGCCAAAACGACTACCGTCCGGGCTTAGCCAGAGCTAGGGCGACACTCCCAGGTGGGTTACACCGTTGTTGAATCGGTGGCCCTATTCGGTGGTGGCCATGACTATCTCCGATTCTAAGCCGTGTAAAACTTTTAAACAGCACATACAAAATTGATCCCATGGGACCACTTTCTCTGACTAGGACTTTCGAGCGTGAAACGGCACAGACGACGCTTCCTCGGGGTGACAAAACAGCCCCCCGACGATTGTCATTCAATATGGCGACGGAAGAGCCGTTACTCGACGCGTGTTGACTCAACCGAAGGCTTGGCTTAAAAAGTGCTTCAAACATGAGTGGACGTGAGAAAACAGCTCTTCTAATAACAAGACGTTGCCCTGACCGGGTCACACGGCTTCAGAGTTGTTTTACATTTCATTTTCACTTCACGCATGGCCCTGCACTCGCTTCGGTCGCTCCGGGGCACGACCAAACAAAACTAACCAAAATTAACCCAATTTAAAAAAAAAGAAACAAACATACCTTTGAAGAAAATAAAAGAAGATCGACGGGAATCAAACTCGGGCCACCGTATCACAAACACAGCATCCAGCCACTGAGCTACGAGACCACTTGAAAGCAATTTGCTGGACCCTAAAGATTGTGTGTGTCAACAATGTATAGCGCGCAACCCTGAAGTCCTGTGACCGGGGTCCGGGAAACGTCTACTCTTCAATACCATTAAGGATCAACTGCGCTGCTATCGCTCATATTGTATATTCTTATCAATGAGGATGCCAGGAAATCATAGAGCAATGAGTAAAGAAAATAATCTTTATTTATTATCCTAGGGAGAACATGAACCATGCTGCAGATAATCATATCATGTTTATTTCCATGGCTTCCATTATTTAAACTTCGTGACATTTTCCAGGACGTAATAGAAATTAACCTGACAACCCATGTGAATATGTGGAACAGATTCTTTAATTTTTCTTCACGCGCATCGCTAATTAACCCACTGGATCATGGGTAAGTAGAACTTTAATCTTAAGAATATATATATAGGGATTCGTCTATTCTGGACCACTGAATTGTACGTAACTGGTAATTCTTTAAATATTAATATGCTTACTTTTAAAAACAGGGCATACAGGAACAAATGCGATATGGCAGTCATCGGTGGCGGTATTATAGGGACCTCTATTGCCAGAAAACTAAAACTAGAACACAACAGTCTCGACGTATTTCTCATAGAAAAAGAATGTTCCTTGGGGAAGCACCAGAGTAGTCACAACAGTGGTGTAATGCACTGTGGAGTTTACTATACCCCTGGAAGTTTAAAAGCTAAGTTCTGTGTAGAAGGAGTTGAGTTATTGCAGCATTATTGCGACGATAAGAAGATAAATTACAAAAAGCGCGGCAAACTTATTGTGGCAAAAGATTGTTCAGAAGTAGCTATTTTGAATCAATTGTTAGAGCGAGGACGAGCAAATAAGGTTCGTCTCATCGCTTAATCCGGTCATTTGAAACATTAAGATTTTGATCTTATATTGGCGCAGTCGGTAGGATTGTCGGAGAAAGCTTATATAAACTATTCGTAGGTCCAAGATATAAAATTGCTCGATTTGCAATGCGAAATTCAAGAAATAGCGTCAGGATGCAGAGGTATCAAAGCGCTATGGTGTCCAAAAACCGCAAATGTGGATTTTAAGGACGTTATCCAACAATTTTTTAGGGATTTTGAAGACGCGGGTGGGAAAACGATTCTAAACACAAAGGTAAAATTCCGTTTTTAGGTATAAAAATTAGAACTCAAGCGGCACATTTACGTCGGTTTTGCCTCCCTTTATTTATCGAGAGGTAGGTATTATTTTAGATATCAGATATTACACAATCCAGTGACTGTGAGTATCCCCTCGTCCTAATACCTGAAGATGGCGCTCCCATACATTCCAAATACGCCGTAACCTGTGGGGGCCTCCAATCGGAAAGTTTGACCAAAATGTTGAATACCGATTCCCTTGCGAACCAGCAATTTATTTCGCTGAAAGTGGATTATCAGAAATTAGATTCTAAATATTGCGATAACTTGGAAACGAATGTTTACCCAGTCCCGGATTTAGAACTGCCTTTTTTGGGAGCCCACTTTAGTCCACAACAGGATGGCACTGTTCTACTTGGACCTTATGCTATGCCTGCCTTGAAGGTTGAAGGTTACAGGTAAATTTTACATTTATATTATAATGCCTTAAAATGTTTTTGGTGAATGATCAGCCAATTTTATGACCTGATCAGTTATGAGATGCAGTTTTACAACTTATCGCGAATATGAAGATGAGCACTCATATTTTAGCTCCACACACAAGGCAGACATTTTTGAGTTTACTCTAAGATTTAATACATGTTTCTCAAGAATCATAAGGCCCATGCTTGCTGGGGCCAATTTTAATATTGTCTGAATCAAAACCGCACAAGGCTAAAGTATTTGTATATGCTTCGATGTTGTTAAGGCATTTGACATTCTTTACCATCATCACATAGCGTTTAATGACGTATCTGTTTATTATTTTAGCAACGACGAAGTGAATCTGACTTATTTATCGAAGATGGTTACTTCATGTGGTTTCCGTAATATGGTTATTAGAAATTTTTCCAAATGTGTCGGACAAGTCAGTAGGGCTATGTGTTCCGATGTACAGGTAATATTCTTTATATAAGAAAACGGCTAGTTGTAAGCGGAATCTGAAACTGAATCGTACTAAAGCAACTTCAGAACACTCTCTGTCATCAACCGTTTGCACCACAACACCAAAACACATTCGACGGGTGTAATGTAAAGTCAAATACCAGCCGATATTACCGAATTCATTCATTTCATTACTTTCAGATTAAAGATCTTCAACACCTACTCCCGAATTTCTCATATCAATTCGTCGAAAAGGGTCCGACAGCTGTCCAGTGTCAGCTCTTGAATCGCGACGGAACGTTCGTTGATGACTTCGTTGTCGATGTTTTCACATCGAAAGGAATTGGACAAAGAATAATAAATCTTAAATTTATGCCTAGTCCTGCGGCTACAAGTAGCATGGCCATTGCAAACTATATTGCAGAGGAATTTACTAAGAAAACCCATCAGTGCTAAGTTGATAATTGCATGTAGCGTCAATTTACGAAAATCCTTAAGGCAGTAAAGGTTATTTCAAAATATGCTACAGCTGTATTTACGTATATAAAAGCAAACTAATTTGATGTGTATAGATATGCGTCTTAAATGGTTTCCTGATTCGTTTAACGCGGGGCACGTGCAGGTATAATCAAAAGCGATGCTCAAGACACGGAAATGTTCCTGAATATTACTGAGGAGACGAACGTGTCAGCCATACTGCCCAACCTGAATTAATCAGAAAGGGGCAAGTTTTTGCACAATACCTAATCAGAATTCCCTCAAATCCTTAAGGTGGTTGAAGATTTGATGGTAATAGAAGCTGAAGTTTCGTTCATATTTCATATACGTGAGTGGACCCAGAGGGACCCTCCACTGCGATCATTGGTCTATTGTGGTCCACAACGATGGTTTCCACTAGTCCAGGGGATGGACAGTTTTCAAATCCATAAGCGTTACTTGAGGATTTCCAAACACTGTTTGTCTGGTTCTTTCCGCTGCTGGCCAGGATCATAAAACATGTTCCATTGCTTCTTGGTCCTCCAAGCACAAGCGGCATTCCATTTCTTCGGCCCGCCATACTTGGTTCATGTGGCTTCTTAGTCGACAATGATCAGTGTACATGCCAACTACAGCTTGTACCTGCAGTCAGCCAATTTGAAGTAGTTCTCTAGTCCCTACTACCACCTTTATGTGTGCTCTATCCATTTGTCTACAAATTATTGTTCTATTCACATGGAGATGGCATCTTTAGCTATGTTGTAAGCTACTCCCGGTACTGATTCTGGTCCTACGAAAGCTGTTGCGGCTACCTGCTTTGCAAGAGCATCAGCTGTTTCGTTGCCTCTATAGCCTGTATCCAAATCAGTGTGTTTATTCTCCCTACCTAATTTGGTGAGTAGTTCCATACTACCTTGAATGAATAACGGCCAAAGTCAAGAGCTTACAAAGCCGCTTAACGGTCCGAGCATATTTTGATTGATCTTCCTTTCCAGTTTTATCACTGGATGACTGTGCAGTCATTTCAATGGCATGAATTTCCAACTGAAAAATGGTTCCATATTTGCCCAGGGAACACTTGAGCTCCACTTCATTTCATGCAGCGGCTCTTGTATCATCGTATGTCTTGGAGCCATTAGTATACCAACTATTATATGTTGGCCCATTCGTCTCTTTCTTGAGGACCTGGCCCGCATGTCTAAAAGGTCGTTGTGCTTCACACCTGATCTTTTCAACAATCACCACAGCCTGCATCTGACAAACGTTCGGATGAAGGTCTGAATGCTAACCCAGTTAGCACACTTTAGGGTAAGGTAATGGTGGCTTCCTTTCCATGCCCTTTATAGCCACAAATGGCAATTTTTTTCTTTTAATGGTTAGTTAATATTCGCTTGAAGGTATGCACCAAAAACTATATTTAGCAACCAGGCCCTCTTGGCTTTTTGGTAAGTCCTCCTTTCTATCAGTAAATAGAGGGCTTTAAGTGCTTCCTGGATAATTGAATATATAACTACAGCCTTTTCCTTCCCAACCTTAACTTTCGTCAATGTGGCTGCCACAATGCCTGGAACACCATTATCCATTATGATATTTTGTATTCCTGACAAGAGAGAGGTTATCCCTTATGTTCCTCTGGCACACGCTTATACAGCATATGATCTCACTCTCTACCCGACTTATCCATATATCTTCACTATGAAATTCAGTTCAATATTTGATTTATTAATAGGCCGCATACGAATTTTAATAAATCGATTTTCAGAAAAATGTTTATCAAAACTAGAAAAACCCCGTTTTGAGTAAAACAATCTGATTTATATGTTAACAATATATAATGAAAATATAGTAATAAATAAGTAAACATAAGAAACATCAAATATTAATATCATATTCTTTCAACTTGGCAACCATCCAACTATGAAAATGCCCTACATTGGCGTAAACTCCTGGGACGTCCTTCAAGCCACACCCAATGCCGTATGCAACCAATCCCACTTGGTACATGGAATCATTTTGTCCTGAGGGGCAGATCAAGGGACTTCCCCCGTCGCCTGTAAGAAGCATATTATTATTATTTTTATTATGAGGAATTTAGAAAACTGGTCGAAGAAAATTCACTCATTTAACTTAGATGAGAAACGGACGATGTTGCTTTGATGAGACCTATGAAAGTTCTCTACAGTCATGTCAATTCCTCAGTGGAAAATGAGGGGAATTAGAAAAAAAAATTGGGAAGAAGACCCTAAAAGAATAACAGTTTGTATTGTATACATAGTGCTACAGATTCGAGTGTATGTATGGGGTTCTTGATAACTGCAACAGATACGAAGTCAGTTATGCATTTGAGAGATATCCAAGTACTTCCGGAGATATCCGGGAAAAACCGAAATTTCAGAAAATTATCACTTTTCCTCTTCTTGAAGGGGGTGTTATCAGTTGTCTTCCGACCGCTGTCATCTTAATTTCTTTAAATACGGACCTGGCGTTTCTAGGAACTTTCTGTCTCCCAAAATCAATGATATGATGCGTTTATTTCTGGACCTGAGCCCTACTGCGGGATAGCAGGAAGAGTCTTCAAAACAGCAGTTAGAAGCTGGATAGATAAACAATCTCTAAACTGGTGGTTACAAGCACCGGGGCAACTACAGGTCAAACTTCATAAAACACGGCTCCCCAAAATTCACGGCAGATCGACTTAAGAGGAGTCGCAAAACGATAAGAATATTAGTGGGTCAGCTGACGGGGCACTGTAGAATGAACAAACACATGAAAAAGATCGGCCTGGCAGATAATAGCTGTTGCAGGTTCAGTAAGGAGGAAGCTCCAAAACACGTGTGGTGCGAGTGTGGCTCTCTGCAGGCTCAGGTATGCAAGGCTAGGATAGACCAAACTAGGACTTGCAAGGTACATGGAGGAGCCGGTACTCCATTTGTGGAGTCTGATTAGGAAGACCAGACTGGATGAGGTCCTCTAAGCATGGTTCTGAGTTCTACAATAAACCTGCATAGGTTGCAGTGGCAGAGGCAGGTATCAGCGCCAACTCCCCTCAATTCTAAGCGTTTATATCTTATTTCTCCCTCCAATACATAGAGCTCTTATGGGAAATGCCCCAAATATTTATTTTATCATTGATTATGGCAGGCAAAAAGCTTCCTAAAAACGCCAGATCCGTATTAAAAAAATGAGGTTGCTGTTGGGGGCACCAGGACAAAAAGGTCGGGTTCAGAAACTGATAACACCGCCTTGTAGAGTAGGAAAAGTGACAATGAAAAAGCGGACTTTATTTTAAAATGTCGCTTTAAATAAACTAAGAATATGCAATATTTTGTTTCTTTCCTGGATTTCTCCGGAAGTAATCGTACAGTTCAGCGTCAAAGTGCGCAATTTGCCTCAATTTAACTGACTTTTTATAGATCCAAATTTGTAGCTCATTGCCCTCATTCTGCGATCTCGGATCAAGCATTCAGGCAGCTTGAATAAGCGTGCAATAATGTACAGCATAATTAGCGCAGCGCACGTTAGTAATTATTAAATAAAATTTAAAAAATAATCTTCCAAACTTGTATATATGTTTGGAAAATCCTATTTACAAATCTTGTATTTACCAGTGCATGCGTCTTTTCCTTCTTCGCCTCCAGCACACATTAACGATTCGTGAAATTTATATCTGACACCCAGTCTGGTTTTCTGTAACATTTCTTCACATCGGCTGTGAGAATGAGTTGGCAATTCTACTTTTTTTAGTAGAATATCGAAAGCTAAAATTAAAAGAAAAAATGATTCCACACGAAGTTTTATAACACTTTGGTGATTTAGGCGGCTATTCAACAAGACCCCTTTTGAGAATTTATTGACTTGGATAGTGATCATTCCAACAATTTCCAAATTAGGAGCGTTTAATGATGAGGTACTGCATTTTGCTGAAAATAGTTGACATCATTAGGAATTTCAGCCGGAAATTCATTGTTGCAGCAGCTTAACGGAGCGATAACACATTTCAGGTGATCTTGCTGCCAAAATCTAATATGGTGAAAGATCAGTCATCTCCCTATCAATATATAGCTTTTATTCCATGGAACTAAGGGCGTTCAGATATATTTTTCTTCCTGACATAAGAAAATTCAAATTTAGGTATATAAAGTGTAAGGCTATTGTTTCTGTAAACGATTATTGATTCTATATGTTTATATTTGTATGAAAAAAAAATACATTTTATATATGTTCACGGGGATCCAGATTTTCCCCACTAATTTAGATATATACATTTCTCAATCTTTATTAACATTGGCTTTGGTCCGTTTTCAACAATTTAATTTTGTGTTTCCGTCAGAAAAAATATGTATAAAATGTAATACATACTTCCATGTTGGCCCAGTTTTTTACCCCAACCAGCCACAAGACACCTTTTATTTTCATACGCAATTTCTGGCCGAAGACAAATCGTGTTGATCTCGCTTGAGTTGTAAGGCTCCTGTAGGATAAGCAGAGCTACGTCATTATGAAGGGTTCCCGACGAATATTCTGGATGCTTGATGATTTCCGCAACGTTCCTTTCTTGGGCTTTGTCATCTCCTATTTGACTCAGTTCTATTCGGCCGTTTACGATTACCTTAAGCTCGCTCGGTTCTGCTCTAAAAATATAGCAATAAAATTAATGTCTGACCTGACCCTTTTTAATTTTTAAATTTACTACTAGTTTCAAGCAAGATATATCTGATGGAAAACTGCATATTATTCACTCACTCACCTGCCAACCACATGACTTCCAGTCAATATCACTTTCGGATGAATCAGCGATCCTGATTTATGGTGCTTCCACTTCGTACTACTTTTATCCTTCTTGTAAATGGAAGCTAGCCATGGAAATTCTCCGTCTAAAGGGGTCAGCTCATCATCTCCCAGAAGGAATCTGACATTTATGTGGGGTCGGGATTTCCCGCACTGCGTTTTGCGCTAATAAATAATAAATACATTGATAAACAATATTTGTTCGTGTACAACTTGACGTATTTTAAAGGGCTGAAGCCGATATCAAGTAGACGTATGAGAACTACAGGTATTACCGGCACTGCTGATCACTCAATGATATGCCGAAAGTTTCAAAGATGACCATCATTAATGAGGCCAGACCAGAACACCAGCAGTCATTTACATTTTGGAATGTATAATATATGAGTGTAGCAATCGGTTGTAAAATCTTATATAATTAATAGTGAAATGTAGTACAACTTACCCTTTTGAAAATTGGAGCTGCTGTAGTTGATGCAGTTGAAATATTTGATGAAGGAGTAGTGATAGGATCTTTAAATTCTTCTCCGGCTCGATGATAGCAGCAAATCACCTCTCCTTGATACTTGCCACCATTGCATATGATTCTATTATTTTTATCTTCGCTGTCATTTTCAAGTCCTGACCTAAAATATGCTAAATATATGGAAGAAGACGTACTGGGCCTTCATTTTTACAAGACTTTATATATTATAATTATATTATATGTCGAGTGTTTGGTTTAGTAGCTGGCACATAAAATTTAAGAATTGACGGATGGCCAAATCTGGTCAAGGGGATGAGCTTATTATTGCCGCTCTTATAAACAACACAAAACTGACGTGTTTCATTTTTATTATAGACAATCCGGGTGGGACCCTGATGTGTATATTTAGGCATTTATTTACCTCACGTTGAACAACGATTTCCCATTAGTTATAATGAACCCGTCATCGTCGCACTGGTAATACAAAACACATGAACAGTTATTGAACACTTCAGTAATCCAGTTTGAATCACTAGTAAGATCCTGCCTTTTAAATCTCGAATTGTGAATACCGAAACTGTCTTCAAAATAATTGAAAAGAACACAAACTACAAGCAAGACTCGTAACCACCACATCATTTCGCGTCGTATTTAAACAAGTTAATTATTATTACTTCGAATAACCCGAGGTAAACAAAGCCCGAGGTGATAGTAAAGGTTATCCAGTATCTAACGATATGTAGCATTTCCTATCAGTTAATTGTTAATGTGTATTTCTTTGAAAGATTTATCGGCCGCGATTATTGGATTGTATAGGATGCATTGCAGCGCATTTTAAGAATTCACTAATTAGCTTTGTCTTCCAAATTTATAGGTAGACTGCATTTGCTGATGCAGAGGCATTCACAAATTGCAGGCGGATAAAAACAGTACATTTGCCCCCCTCAAAAAGTAACTATATATCAACAACCACTTCGGGGAATCCTTCTGTAATAAAGGTGTATTGGCGCTTTAATAGCTCATATTTATAATCAACAAAAACAGGTTTTGGTAATTTTATGCGCTTATTTATATGCAATGAAATTCCATACCAGAAACATGTTTTTCTTTTGCTTGCTTATATAGATTTTAATGTTGGTAATTAGAATAATATACGGAGCGGTAATCGCAAGTAGAAAATAAGATAATTCCCTACTTAACGTGTATTTCTAAAAATATGGAGTAAATAATTAATATTTAAATGCAAGAAATCGATTGTTATTTTTGCAAAGGCGGTAAAATAACTAATCAGAAGTTTTTCAAATTCATTTAAAAAAATCGAGATTTTCATCAGAGAGCATATTTTATGCCACATAATGAGGGTACATCTAATACGTTGGGTACGTACTGGTTTTACTGATGCACATGGCAAGATTGTCTACGAGTAAATTGCCCAATTACAATTACAAAAACTTCCAAAGTAAAAAAATTATAAACAGTAACACTTATAAAATTATATTATTTAATAAAAAAGAGATCAGACTAAAATAAAGTAAAATATTCAAAGTATCACAGTTATTAAAGTTCCACAAGCTGAAGTTGCGTTGGGAACTGAGGATGTGAGGTAAAAAAATCCAAATTATAGTGACTGTTACCCAGTCTGAATGCTCTTAGGAACAGAAAAACTAAAAGTTGAGCGTGTTGCTCTTGATCGTGCATGAAAGCCAATTATATTTAAAAGCTCAGGTTCAGATACTCTATTGTGAAGAATGTTACAGAACGTCAAAAGGTCTCTCCTCTGGTGACACTCTAATATCGGTAGAAAGTTTAGTTGGGACAGTATTTCTTCATCAGAATATTCTGCAAGATTAAGTTTATACGCTATATGTTTTAGAAATTTGTGTTGAACACGTTCAAGTGCGTTTCTATGAACATTGTAGTGTGGAGATCACACAGTTGAGGAATACTCCAAGTAAGGACGAACGAGTGCACAATATAGCCACTTCAACGCGACCACACTATTGAAATCAGCGGAACATCTCTAAATGAACCCAAGCATCTGGAATGCCTAATTAACAATGTTGGATATATGGGTGATAAAATTGAGGGAGACATCCAGTGTTATTTCCAAATCCTTCACTACAGAAGCCAAATTGTTGATTTATGAGAAGTGGATCAAGTATGGGAGTGAAAAAATCACACACCAGGCTCTCAAACAACTTTGGGATGACACTCAGAATGCTTATTGGTCTATAATTGGTGAATGCAATCTTTTAATTCTAATGAATACCGTACAGGAAATTTTCCAGCCGAGCACTTTTTTTGGGGATACAAACAAATCAATACACAAATACAGACATGACATCAACAGTCTTATCCCTCAACAGGGCATCCCAATGGAACACATCCAGAAAGCTAGACACTTCAGCAAAATTGGCCGACTTAAAGTCTCTGTAAAAGCCTTCAAACCTCAATAAATTGTCACTTGTTAATGTGCTGGCGCACATAGGGGTGATATAAGTTTGGAGGAACTACAGAGAGATCAGCCTGGCGCACAGCAGTGGTAGCGTTCTGAGTCAACACAAGGTGTGATTAACCTGAAACAAGTTGTGAAATGCACAGGCATTAGAAACTTCTCCGGTTGATGCAACCTCATTCAGAGAGGCACCTCTAGCAGCTGTTACTGAAGAACTTAAAGGACTCTTTACCCGAGTGCCATGAGGCAGGTTGAAATCTCCAATTACACAAAGAGTTGAGTCAGGCATAGCAGAAGTAAGACTATCCAATGTTTCAGGAAAAGATGAACCAGAACCAATTGTCACAAAAATGTGCTCTATATTCCCAGGCACAAACATACGCCTACTGGTAATATCCTTGTGAACAGCAATCAATGTTCCTCCACCTCTCATGCACGTTCTCGTCTCACTGGAACGGTCTTTACGGTAAATGATATATTCAGTAAGAGTTAACTCTGCATCGTAAAAACTGGTGTTTAGCCAGATTTCTGTTAAAACTAATACATCATAGTGACATGCCTGAACAATCTCCAGAAACTGATACAATTTGGTGCGCAGCCCCCGTACATTTTGGTAATAGGTTGTGTACGTCAGATGTTTTTTTTTTTATATCAATATCATCTTATCAAAGTTTCAAGTTTCATAAGAAGTCTGGGTATATTAGCATGTGAATACTGGACATTTGCTCATATACCTACTCGAAAACTTGGCACCAACATATCTTCATGCTTAGAAATCTGACACAGTGTGCAACTGAAGTTGTTATTCTGCTGCAGTGTTTCCTACTTACATAGCCTATGCAGGCAGTACCGAGAAAAGTCATCAGACGTTCCTGTTACAGGAGGGCTTACATAATCGTACATACTCGATGATTTATATCAATCAAATCAATTCACTTGTCATGAGCATAATAGAAAGAGGCAGGCATAACTTTATCTCAGATTATTGTCACTTAAAAAGGTGTCAAAGCAATGCTGGGTATTTGGCTGTACAATTATTGTTCTAAAACTACCTGCGTTGGTAAGGAAATTCCTGCAATGATTTTAAGGAAACTGGAAAACGATAAATAGTTACTTACTACTCCACAATGCATTATATGGCTAATTGTATCAATTATAATGTGTGTTATTATTATATGTGTGCAGAGTTATTCATGGTGAGAAACCCATTAAGAAAATCTTACACATCGCGTTCAAAATTTGCCACTCACGATAATTGACGAGATTCTTTTCAAAAATATACTATGATCTCAATTTTGATTCCTATGGTAACCGCCCATATCTTTGTTATTTCACTATTTTAGCTTTCAATAATTTATCCTCTGCGTCAACATCAACACAAAAGGAAAATCTTATGCCACTCAACGAGCGGTGTGTGTGCGGAGAAGATGGTGGACGTTGGTTTTGAAGCGCTGTATGTTGTAATAGTAATAATAATAATATTAATAATATTCTTTATTGCCAGCAAAATTATGTTCACATAACAAAGCAACGTCAAAAAGTAATTGTCTTGGAAACCTTATATGACAAACACAAAAAGTACACAAATTAATATGACAAAATTATGTACCTACATTGTATTATGATGATACAAATAAAAGCAAAATCAAAATGTTTAAAATTTCAAAAATGTTACAATAAGCAATGCGTATATACAACAAACTGAAAAATAGGTATGACAAAAGAACAATAATTAATCTGATATACAAGACAATACTATATTTCAAAGTCAAAAGAATAAAAACACTTATCAAGTAGCCACCGGGATACGTGTTTTTTTAAAGCTGTATATGCTTTTGATCTGCTGAATCTCCCTTGGCAACATTCCAAATGCCTTTACGGCCATAGTTAGGTCCCCTTTCATAAAAGGTGAAATTGTGAGTGGGTATGCTCAGGTCAGTGCCACCCCTTGTCAACATAGTCATACTCTCAGCCCGCAATTGCATATTCGTGGGAAATGACTGAGAATTTCTTTTAACCGACAAAACCAGGGCACTGAAGTGCAAAGATGGGACTGTAAGGACGCCCAACTTACTGAAATATGGTCTACATGAAGTCCTTGGGTGAAGGTTAAATATACATCTTATAATGCGCTTTTGAGCTAGAAAGATTTTTGAAGCCGACCTAGAGGAGCCCCAAAAGCATATCCCGTAGGCAATCACGGACTGCACCTGCCCAAAGTAAAACAGTTTGAGTGAGTCCCAAGTCACCATCGATCTCAATCTTCGAACAAGAAAACATAGGCTGCTGAGTTTGGCCCTAAGAGCTGAAACATGATATTCAAAGCTCAATGACGGATCCAAGCTGACACCCAAAAACCTTACCTGATCCATGGAAGGAATGGATTTACCATTTAGGTAAACCAATAACAGAGATTCAGATCTAGATGATGTCTTATTAAAGAGAACTAGACTGGTTTTGTCATATGATTCAAGGTGAGGTTGTTATTAGAGCACCAATCCCTCATCCTCGCCGCTGCATGTGAACATCCATGGGACAGTCCAAGCAAGGCCGTATCCACCAGCACGACCGACGTGTCATCAGCATACTGGCAGACACGAGCCCCACCAAAAACGCCACCAAGGCTATTCACATACAGCAGGAAGAGCAGAGGCCCCAAGATGGAGCCCTGGGGCACCCCCTGTCTCAATACAATGCTATGAGAGTAATGATTTGTACCACTCCTTGAAATACAAACGGTCTGCTGCCGCTCCAGCTATACGATTGCAACAGAGAAGCAGCAGCATCCCTGATACCATAAACTGCAAGTTTTGAAATTAGTAATTTATGATCTACAGTGTCGAAGGCATTCGACAAGTCAAAATACAGGGCAGCAACCTTGTTATTTTTATCAATTTGTTCAGTGATGAAATTGATTGCGTGGAATATTGCCTTTTCGGTGGGTTTATTTGGCTGAAACCCAAATTGACTATCGTTCAGGATATTAAATATTTGAAGATAATCAAAAATTCTGGCAATTATTACCTTTTCGAAGATCTTCGACACTGCAGGAAGCAGTGCAATAGGTCTGTAGTTGGAGATGCTCTGATGGTCACCCTTTTTGTATACTGGAACAAGTTTGGCTTTCTTGAGATCAGCAGGAAAAATTTGTGTTATAAAGCATTCGTTTATGATGTTTTCTAAAGGATCACAGACATAGTCAGCCACACATTTCAGGACAGAAACCGGAGTCTCATCCATACCAGACGAATGTTTATCGGGCAACCCAGAAACCACCCTGAGCACCTCTTGTGAGTCTACCGGAAAAAGAAACATTGTAGGAAAATCACCCTCCTCCGCAACATGCCGTAGTTTTCGGGAAAGACGTTACTCGGAAGTCCATTCCAGAGCGAGGCAGTCCTCCAGACAAAGGAGTCCCGCAACAGGGACGTCCTAGGTGTTCGCAACTGAATGCGCTGAAGCTGATGAGCAGCTTGTGTCTGACGGGTATTTCTGTTTGGCACAACTCTGGGTGGAATCATAAGTGCCAGCTTGTTCGAACACCTTCCGTAGTAGTATCGATAGTAAAGAGACAGGTCCGCCACTTTTCTTCGATGTTTAAGGCTATCAACATCTTTAGTCAACTCTGGGTCATCCACAAGACTGCTCTCCTCTGTATGGAGTCCAATATCTTGAGCAAGTGTTTGGGTGCCGAGTTCCACACATGGGAACAGTATTCCTGGGTCTTATAGAGCAGTAGGAGCTGATGAGATGTATACAACTTTTTTGCTCTATAGAGTGCTCCTAGCTTTTGTGCTGCTGCCTTGGCGATTTTGGTGACGTGGTTACGACAAAACATGTTGTTTTCTACGTTGATGCCCAGCAAGCTTATGGATGAGGCCAGAGTCAGTGTTTGTCATGCCATTGATAAAGTCAGGTCCTGCGGTGTTTGCTATTTTTGAGAACGCAGCTGCTTGAGTCTTTTCTGCGTTAAACTGGCCATTATTTTCCTCACCCCATTCCACGATGGCATTCATATCCTCATTGATGGCAGCAATCTGATTTTCTTGCTCGCGTTGGCAACGAGCAGCGGTCATTGGAGTCCGCGACATGGATGAGGATATAAGAGTGCTGTCGTCTGCAAAGCTGTAAATAGAATTGTTTGTCCTGTCTAAGAGATCGTTGATATAGAGCAGGAACAGTGTGGGAGATAATATACATCCTTGAGCATCTCCGGCAGTGATTTTAAATTCCTCCGAGAGATGTCCATCAATACCAACTCGGATGCTTCGATCCCTTAAGAAATTGCAAAGCAAAGGCGTATGCTGTCAATTTGCTTAACAATCCATCATGCCACACCCTATCAAATAACAAATGCTTTGGATATGTCGAGAGCCACTGCATGAAATTCGCCGTAGCTCCCGATGGCTTTGGTCCACAGCTAGAAGGAAAGCATGCAGTTCTGTATGATAGGGAGAAAAGCCTGCATAGTGGAGCTGTTAGTTAAGCAGCACATTTCTTAAGCACCATTGCTGGAACGCCATCTGGTCCTGTGACCTTGTTAGTGTCTATATAGGCTTTTTAGTATTCGTTTCCCCTCGCGTTGGCGAAACGCCAGACCCGGCATTGAGGAATTCACTCTCGGGATAGTTGGGGAATCTTTCCTTGATGATGTAAGGTAGAATTTGATGCAAATATTTAGGCAAGAATGCTCGCTTTTTCTTTGGCCGCTTCCGCTATTGAGCCATCATCTTTGGTCAGTGGTGGGATTGACGTCTTTGAGAAACATTGATTGACCAGCTTTGGCAACTGACCAAAAGGATCTTGATCCGTTATTAGGACAGTTGAGAAGCTTCTTCTTGATCTGCTCGTTATATCCCTCCTTGCTCTCGTCAATGGTCTGCTTACACTGGTTTCTAGTTGTGATGAATATATTTCCATTTTCAGCTGTCGGATCTCGGCGCCATTTTTAGCATTTACTGCTCTTGAGCAGTTTTTCCCAAACCATGGTTTACTGTTTGAGATACGTTTCATAGAAGAGGGGATGAATGCTTCCATACCAGCTAGGATAACTTGAGTTATCTCATCAACAGATTCAGGGGTGTTTTGATTCCTAAAGCAGACACCTTTCCAGGGAAAAGAAAGATAAAACTCGCGAAGATCACGTCACTTTGCAGATTTGTAGTGCCAAACCTTTCGGGGTACTTGTGGCTCCTGTATTTTGATAGCAAATTCACAGCTTGCAGAGATAAGATTGTGGTATGATGAGCCCAGCGGAGGTTGGACAGTTACGGTGGAGAGGTCAGGATTAGTTGTTAAGAATAGATCCAGGAGTCTAGCAAAGTCTTTTTGACGCTCAGGGAGCCTGGTAGGTTCGTCAACCAGCTGAGTAAGTCTGTGACTTATAGCAAAAGACTCGGCGTCTCGTCCTTCATCATCGTTTTTGTTGAAGTGTTTCAACCAGTCGGTGTTATGTACGTTGAAGTCTCCTACTATGACAATATTTCTGCCATTGGATAGTTGATCTGCAGATAAAATCGATTTGATTGCCAAGATTTGAGAAAAGCCGTTTATATTGGTGTTCGCTAGGTGGTCTATACAACAAACAAATGAATTTGGTTGTTCGATCTGTGCTTAATTTGAACCACATGACATCGAGGTCCTTATGTTCGTATGTTTCTTCTCATTGACAACCTAAATCGTCTCGTATAAAAACAGCTAATCCAGAGTTATGTCGAAATCGGGAATAAAGGTCATATCCGGGTATATTCAAGTGAACATGTAATGCTTGATTTCACTTTTGTTTCTGGTAGAGTTAAAATATGAGGCTTATTTGATGTTAAGTGCTGGTGGACCGAGTTGATATTTGTGTTGATGCTTCTTACGTTGTAGAAGTCCAATCGCAGTCTATTTTCTATCCTGGAGACGTTCAGGCCTGATGGTTACCCCAGGCCAGCCTCCACCCGGAGATCCGAATGAGAGGCTATTTTAGCTCCGGAGTATTTTGATCTGGGAGGCGCCATCATGCAATATTTTTTCTTCTCTTTTCCACGCTGGGAACCGGATCACAAAGGCATGGTGACGAAACATTAACCATCAGAGTTCATTTCACGTCACCTAAGCCAATGTGGTGGTATTTCACCAGGCGATGCGGTTGGGCCAAATCTACCACTCGACCGTAAATACGGATTTTCCGATTAAACCGGAAGTTGACATCAGAGATACATTATTGCCATAGGAAAAAAGCTTTGAATTTTTCATAAATTCCAGAACTGTATCAATATACAGAGTGCTCTGTTAATAATTGCAAAGATCTAGTTAGCCACCATGAGAACCAAAATTGAGAGGAACATCACAAAACATTTTGTTAAAAAAATTTCGTCAATTACCTTAAATGTGAAATTTTAAACGCGACCTCTGTCAACACCTGGGATGATCTAATGAGCTACTCAACGTGAATCACCCTGTATTAACAATAAATTGATTTGATTTAATTTGATTCGAGTCTGTATTTTTGAGTTTATCAACGTAGTATTGGGTTATTGATATGGCAAATATATTAAAGCAGGGCAAAAAATTGATGATCTGAACATAGAAATAAAACACAATACTACTCAAAAACAACTTTCTTTACTGCCATCTTTAACAGCTGTAATAATAAGTTCTCTAATATTCTTAGCTCTTGTTTTGCTCTTCTCGATGCAGCCCATCATTTCCTCTTCCGTAAGGGGGCTACCACCAGGTTTGTGAACACAACATAGTTGATCACCATTCACGACAACTGTTACAGTCCCCGTACATAGATTTTCTTCTTCAACTGTTGGATCGGCCAGAATTATTTTGCTAAAAAATGCAATATTTATAGCGATATATCAATTTCTTTCTACAATGCATATTAAATATATTGCCTGCAATATTTACAAAATAACTTAAACTTACTCATCAAAAATGGCAAATGTTGTGGCCACCGGTATGAAATGTACTTTTATAGGTTTTCTATCTTCTACATTTGCTTGCTTGATATCCAAAGCAGGATCGTAGTCAATATGTGGAAGTGTAACTACAAAATGAAGTATATATTATTGAAGGAAACCAATTATACTGAATATCATTTAAAAAATTTAATTACACTTTTACCTGATTTTAAACAAGAGATCAGTGCAATAACACAAGCATCCACCAATGACCCATCATAATCTAAACATATTAAATCTACATATAAGCACCATGCTAATTTATCTTTAAGGATGCACAACTCTTCTAGATTTATACATCTATAAAAGAAACATAAACCAATGAGAATGAAATACATTCAAATTTCATCATATAAATGTATTAAGGACCCAATTTTCCTTCCTAAATGAAACATATCAACTGCTAAATACTGATTGCTTTTTAAATGTAAATAAATCATAAATTTAAATTTATTCCTGTTGTCTTACTTCGAATTCTCTATTATATCTGCTATAAGCTGAGATAAAACTTGTGCTTGATCACTAGGAGGGCCTGGTTTAAATTTAGAAGAACACAGTGGAGGGAGTTCCAAGTTTGGTACCAAAAAGCCATGCTGCGGTGAATCTGGTTTTGGTCTGCATAATTCCTGAGAAACAAACTTTTCTCATATTCTATTGGACTAAGTACAACTAAGGAAAATACAGAATTTGTACTTACAGCTTTCACGCCACATACAACAGTGGTTTTTCCGACTTTGGCAATAGCTGAACCATCTGCGGTCGCTATGGAGCCAACATTGACTATTATTGGCCTAAAATCTGAAAATTCTCTGCCATCAGGTCTGATATCGTGAGAATAGTAATCTCTATAATATTTTAGAGGATGTAAAGACCTAAAACAATATTTTAATCAGCAATACCTATATAACCAAATTTAAAAACGATGAAAATTGTAAAAAATATACAGATGTTAAGGGGTTGATACGCGGATATAACATGTATTTACTTATATTCTTCTGCCATCTTTTCCTAACTGCAATAGTTTTTATGATTGTCGAATCAGTAAATACAGTCACAACGGGATATTCCTCTCGATTTTCTCAAAGCTATTTAAAAAGCATGGTTTTATTTATTTTTTGTTTGTTGACATCACAATAACCTATACATTTCCTCTTTTTTGGAGTTTACCACAAGGGTTTGAGCCGTTTTTTCTTGCTAATACGGTTCAAACTGGTTTGAAAACATTGTATTTTCTTGTCAAATAGTGACGTTGCGGTTGCTTTGTGTTGAACCGTATTCAAAAACAATCTGGACATGCATTTGAACCATTTCACCATCTTTCTCTTTTGACCGTGTCGTTGTCAGATGTCATGTACGTCCGAAATCTGGGTTTGTTGTTATTGAATCTGGGTTATGTTTTGTCGTATTTCAGTAAATATAAAAATATATGTAAATAAATTAGTTATTTAATAACTATACGGTATTGTTAATTTATGAGTAATGAAAAACTAAAATTAGAAATGGAAGGTATATAGTTCAAATTCAAATTGGTGATCATTTGTTATTATCCCTGGATGTGGAAACGGCTAATCAATTGGAAAATGGTAATTTAATTTTTTTACCTAGGCAAATAGCATAATGGCCTACCTATTATTGTATTTGAAAAAAAAAACATCCAGGGCTTAGATCCTTTGCATATAAACAATACAGCAATAAAGGCAAATGATTATTTTCATTAAGTAGCAGTGGAAGTAATGCTGTTACTTTGTTCATCGTGGCTTTATAATAAAATCAAACCGAAATTTAAATACAAACAGATCCTAAATGAAAATTAAAATAACAAATATGAGAGGACAGATGACAGATGGCATGACTTGACGCTCCGGTTTAAAACAAGACATTTTCTTGGCAGCCCAAATGATGACGTTGCGTTTTAAATGCGGTTCAAATACATTGTAGAATACGGTTAACAAGAAAAAACGACTTTGGTTAGGTAAGTTG
The DNA here is from genome assembly GCA_016904865.1 of Pissodes strobi. NCBI lineage: Eukaryota > Metazoa > Arthropoda > Insecta > Coleoptera > Curculionidae > Pissodes > Pissodes strobi. The sequence goes on along the minus strand of MU184609.1, from coordinate 44,385 downwards.
ATGACGTCATGGTTTACTTTATGGTTCGTTAGTAGACGTTTCCCGAACCACATCAGAGGGCTTCAGAATTGCGCGCGCATTACATTGTTGACAAACACTATATGTTTTTAGATTAGCGGATACATATAGCTTGCGAGGAGCCTTCCACGAGTGCCTGACAAACAGATGCTTTTACGGTCCAGCGATGTGCTTTCAAGAGCCCTCATGGTGTAGTGGTAAGACACTGCGCTTTTTGATGCAGGCGCCGCAGGTTCGATTTCCGTCGGTAGAAAGGTATTTTTTTTAAGATCAAATTTGTTTCTTTTTTAAAGTTTGGGTTAAAATTAGGTTGGTTTTGTTTGGTTGCGCCCTGGAGCGAGTGAAGCGAGCGGAGGGCAATGCGTGAAATGAAAAAAAAAACAGGACTCGTAGAACGGTGGAAAGGTGGAATGCTCGCAAGTTGTATTTATCCGCTAGTATCTTTAGTATCTAGCAAATTGCTGTCAACTGTTGCTGTAGCTCAGTGGTTGGATGTTGTGGTTGCGATATGGCGCCTGGGGTTCGATTCCAGTGGCAAGACTTTTTTTTATTTTTAATATTATGTGTAAGAAGTTTTTTGATGTGTAAACATCTTACGCGGCGGTATGAGGGTAAATCTCGGGAAAATGGACGGAAGTGTGTAAGGGGATGTGACATCTTAACCCATGCGCAGTGATTAGTGCGCAGCTACTTCTGCGCTTACTTGTAAAACGTGTTCTTTCTAACACCATAATATAGACAACCAATTCCAAATAAGTATAGTTGCCTATATTCAGGATTCACGAATACGAAATATACTCTTTACGCGGGCTGGTCAAATATTTGTCAAGCATACATAATACCAAGGGCTTTAAAAAATTATCCAGTTAAACGCTATTGAAGCAATAGATTAAATTACACAACCGATGTCGATATAGAATATGTTTACACATCAGTGCCTGGAGTACTAGCAAACTCGCTCATTTTTTTCTTCATTTTTGCATGCCTTGGGTTAATTTTGGGCTGAAAAAACAGGAACTATCCAAAACTAACCCAAGGCATGCCCAAAATGAAGAAAAAATACTTTCTACAAATCTTTTTTTTTTTAAACCGACAGAAATTGAACCCCGGGCCGCCATATCACAGGACCAGCATCTAACCACTGAACGATCAGGAGAACTTTCAGACAATTCACCGCAAAGACATCGGTAAACTGAAGGCTGATTAGGCGCCGTGCAAGATCTAGCTCTAAATGTTTCCGTTAGTTGCGCCCCCGTAGCGAGCGGAGGGCCATGCATGAAGTGTAATATTGGACATTTTTGTCAACAATGTGATGCGCGCGCAACTCCGAAGCCGTCTGATGTGGTAAGGCCAACGAAAAGTGGTATGTGGTTCGTTATCCCGCTCTCTCTTTCTCTTTCCCGCTCTCTTAGAGAAGATTAAGCCTTATCTCATAGTTTAAGTCGTAGTTTATATTCGATTCGATACTTATATGTTTAATTTCTGTACGCCTATATATTTGAAATAATAATACTACTGTTTATAGTTTAAAAATATTGATGCTTAAATCCAACTGAATTACATAACTACTATAAACAGCTAGTTAGATGATTTACCGTTTTGCTTAGATTGATGTCACGGTTTGGCATGTAGCGTAAGGAATTGAGTTGCTCTCGATATACATCTCTCGGTAATTTGGTGGCATTTATTTCCTTAATAAAGTGACTCTTCTCAGTAATAACATACACAGGTCTTGCAACCATGATCTCATCAAGTATTTATTCAAAGCGAGTTGTATGAAAAAAAAATTATTATATATGTATTATTATGATCAATTTGTTTATGAGCACGTTACTTCTTTAGATGTATTACATCCATGATATCATTAAGTGCGGGTGTCTTCAAATATTAAAACACTATGCATACTATGCAATGTTCTTCCCCCGCTTTGTTCGCTACAGGAGTAAAACCAACAGAAGCTCTTTGTTTTGTAATTATTTGTACCTGGTGAACGCCCGCAAAGAGATGAAATATATTTTGTATACCGTGGTTGGAATAATTATTTCATGGCGCATGCAGTATTGGATACTTAAGACATTGTCTTTATATAAACAAAGCTTAAGACATAAAGAATGACTGATATTTTATTTGTATTACAAATAAAGCAAGTTTGTTCACCGGACTACCTGAAGTTTGAGGCAAATAAAAATCTATATTTGAGATATGACTAAAAAGTTCGACATTAGCCAGACAAAAACTAGGACAATTGTTTTCGAAAGGAACAGAAGCCGATAATCCATTCAAAATAAAACTAGGACACTAATTGAATGATCTGGCAAATAGCGCAAGTGCAGCAGAAGCCATTCATTAAAGGACCAAAGTAGAAGAAGAAGGAAAAAAGATTTTAAGGTTACAAGCAAAAAAAATAAAAATAAATAGGAGTTAGCAATAAACATTTCGTAAGTTTTTTAAATGGAAGAGTCCATGGATGAAAAGGAAGAAACTCTATTTTGTCGCCTATGTTTATCTACATCAGTTATCTATTATTCCCTATTGAAAAATAATGGGAAAGAAATGCTATTGGCCCTTAATGGAATAGCGGTGCGTATTCAATAAAATACTTTGCTGTGGGTTCCAGTTGCATGATTTGGATTAATATGTTTACTTAAACCTATTCCATAAGTCTTAATAATGTTACAACACTTTCTTAGGGCTGTGTGTGACGGTAGCACCTTCCTGTAATTGGGTAAACTTGTGTTAGATTTGGTTGGTTTTGCTGGTTTATCTGCTATTTAGCAACAGCTAACCCAAATATATCCCATTAGGGGGCAAAAATGGTGCTACTTCACACACATTTTATCTGTAATCTGTTAACAAAACTCATATTTGTTTGGCAGGTATATCAGCCATAATTATTACATTTGCTAGGTGAATGAAGATTATCCCTATTCAACAGCATCCTGTGTGAAGTGTTGGTTAGATTTGAAACTGGCATACCGTATACAGCAAAAATTTGCTGAAGCGGATAAGAAATTTCAACTTACAGGACTTGATAGCATTGAATCGAAGTTCGAGTTTCCTTCAAAAAAGACTCAAGACAGTCACAGTGAAGAACCTTCCAATATTTCTGGTATAGACAATTTTATTAAAGTAGAAAATGATGCAGCTGATCCAGATGATGAAGGTAATTTTTTTTTTGGTGAAGTTTCATTTAGTAGCACAGACATATTGCATTTGTGAATTTATGCATTAAATATAAATAAAATTGCTAAATGCTACTTAACTAGTAAATGTTAAAACTAGATGGGAATATTTCAGGTACAGGCAATACGCTAGGAGACGGTGAAAATCTTTCAGAAGATGACATTGATTATGATGAACTTATCTACATCCAGACAGACGACGACAATAACGTTGTGGAGTCCCAGCCCAATTGTTTTATATGTGGTGTTAAGTGTGAAAATGAGGCAGCTCTCTACACCCACACAAACATCCACTATAATGAAGAACAACCTTGTGATGCCTGTTTTATAAGCTTACCAAACATTCCTGCTTATCGAGATCATGTTGAGGAACATCATCCGGAACAGGCTAATAGAACTTACTGTTGTGGGATATGTCCACTGTCTTTTAGGTAGTACTACAATCAATTCAGAGCATTTCTTTGATTATTCTGTTTTATTTTAATTAAGAATAAATAAGAATTTGTCATTATTTCAAGGTATATGTCATTATATGAGTTGCATTTAGCCACTGTGCACCCGGATACGGCTAAGACGAATAAGAAAAGGAAACGAGATGTGAGCCAATATTTGCCTAATGGCACCAAGTTGAAATGTGAGGAGTGCAATAAGAGTTTTAGAAGTAAACAGTCATTCAATTCACATGTTAAAGGTAAGTATTTGTTTCAATATTTTCAAGCTTCACTTTTTGTTAGCGTCTTAGTTTTTTGAGTGTGCCAGGAAAGGCATTGTTGATACGTAATTAATAAATGATTATTAAATATAGAAGTTGTTTCACTGTTAATTTGACACCTCCTTGCATGCCTTATTACAAAATACAGATAGGAAGCCAAATAGGAAAGTAGTGGAATTTCATTTGAATGGTGTTACCTCTAGAGGGTTCTAGTGCATGTTCGGACCCTGTACATGTTTTGCTATAATTATAACTCTATTTCAATTTATTTTAGGCCATATGAAAAAACCGTGTCCAGTTTGTGGAGCACAAATTACAATGTAAGTAATCTAATTTTATTAGAATACTGAATTTCTCTTCACTGGTTTACGATGCATATAATTTTCAGATACAATCTAAATAAGCATATAACTAATCATCAAGCAAATCCTGCCGTATGCCACTTATGTGGCATTACTTCAAAAAATCCAGAAAGTTTACGAGGCCACATGTACTACACTCATTCGCAAAAACGACTTAAATGCGAAACTTGTGGCAGAATATTTAAAAAGTTGTATGTGTACAAGATGCATATCAAAAAGGAACATACAGGTAATGTATATATTGGGTTTTTCTATACCTAAACATATTTGCTCAACTATTTTTAGAAAAAATTTTAAGATTATTTTTTATTTATTTTGCTGATTAATTTTTAGGGGAGAGAAGTTTCACATGTGATACCTGCGGCAAACGGTTCTTTACAAATTACGAACTAAACAACCACATAAGAAGCAGGCATTTGAAAGAACGAAAGCACATCTGTCAGTATTGTAAAAAGGGCTTTGCAAGTCGGTTCTCGATGAGAACTCATGAAAGGTAGGGAAATTGAAGTTTTTTGATATTTAAAAATGTCGATCTCTTCTTCTGCTTGAATTGAAGTCTAGTATCATTCTAGTCCATTCCATCTTATTCAGCAATGCTCTGAAAGTCAAAGGATTATTTTTATTTATTTATTTATTTCCAATGTTCCTGTCTGACAAAATATAAATTGTATAGGAATGGTCAACAAATTAATACTTATAAACTAAAACTTAAATCTAGACATCTATAGACACATATTCATCCAATCTGTAATAACATTTAGAAATCAAAAATAGTTTGAGCCGACTCTTAAATTGGTTAGTATTAACAGATGCTTTAATCTCAGATGGCAATATATTAAACATTTTTAAACCTACAACATTTCGTGATTTATACATTATTTGCGTCCTATAGGGGGTTATATAATATTTATCGGCATTTGTAGTATTTACGGAATGTACATGTGTAAATCTGAAATAGTTGTCTCTGTTCTTATAGACATGCACACACGTTTGTAAAATATATAATCCCGTTAAAGTCAATATATTATATTGTCTGAATAGTTCTCTACACAAAGTTCTCCTGTTAACGCCAGCTATACATCATACATCTAATTATTCTTCGAAGTTCTCCTGTTAACGCCAGCTATACATCATACATCTAATTATTCTTTTTTGCTTTAGAAATACTTCCGCGGACTTAGTAAAATAGCCCCACAATGATACACCATACCTAAGAACAGATTCAACCTGAGCATTATACAACATCAATAACGCTTTTCTCTCCTTAAAACCGTAAAACAATAATTTATCTAACAAGAGATCTTGATTGACACAATCAAAAGCCCTGCTGGGGTCACAAAATACCCCAACAGGACTCTCACCCACTTCCATGAAGTGTACGATCTCACTATATAATGCATGCATGGCATTTCCAGTGGATTTACCACTCTAAATAATTTTGAAAATGAAGAACACATCGTTACGGGCCTATAATTTTCCATCAAGTGCAAATCATCCTTTTTATAAATAGGAATTATTTTACCTGGCTTCAAGCAGCTGGTGAACTTTCCAATTCAGAATGAAAGATTTATAAGAAAAGTCATTGGATATACAATCTCAACTAGTGCCTCCCTGACAACAAAACTGGGAATATCATCTGCCCCAGACGATTTTTTATTTTTAAGCTTACTCATTATTAAAGTATAAAATCCCTCTTCTTGAAACGGAAACTATAACAATTTTTTGTTCTTAAGATTTGGGTAACCGCTTTTATAGAAATTAATATTAGTTGCGTTTTTAGGTATATTTTGAGCAATTTCCATGGGAGCATTTTTAAAAAACATATTAAACGAATTTGCTATAGTTTCAGGGCAATCTGTAATTGTACCTGATTTTCCTACCTTAATTGATTTTTTTTTGCTTTTTTACCTTATTAGTTAATTCTTTTACTATCCTCCAGCCACAAGAGACAGAATTAGAAGCACCCGATATTCTTTGCTGATAATATTCTTGTTTTGTATTGTTAATTAATTGTTTATGTTTCTTTTTTGCTCCATGTATTATTTCCCTAAATTATCATTGGTTTTTGTTAACTGAAATAAAAACTTTAAGTTTTCACTTCACGTCTTAATCTCGTTATTGACCCATTGTTTTCCATTTTCCTTACTATAACATTTTTGCAGTGGAAAGAACAAATCAAAGTTAATATTTAAAAACTTCCAAAAAATAAGTGAAAGCCGCATCTATATCCATTAGTCCGTACAATCCTCATTCATGGAATCATCCCGAAAATGTCTTGTAAATAATGATGTGCACTTATTCTGCATATAACTATCCAACTCTGCCAATATCGTCCTATGGTCACTAACTACATTATCAACTACTTGAACCTTCTTATATGTAAAATTTATAAATATGTGATCTATGATGCAGTCGTTTCTGTTACGCGAGTATAATCATTCACAATATTACATACATTGAACTCTTGACACACATTCATCAGTTGATCATATTCCTTACTACCAACAGAGTAACAATTAAAGTCACCACAGAGCAATATTCTTCTATTTGATCTAAATACCACCTGCAACACGTCCTGTACTTGACCTAAAAATTCTTGCCAGTTTACCTGTCCAGTGCCTTAATATGTGTAACTAAGACTAAGAGTTGAGGGGTGTATCAGGGTTTGATTCATATTTCCCTCTTAGAGCTTCAGCATATTAATAGTGACGAAGTCAAAGTAAAAAAAAAATATTAACAAAAGATATAAATCTCGTCGATAAAGCAAAATACATAATAATAACCAATAAGAAACATATAAATAAATAGTTAATTCCAAAAAGAGATGCTTACACAAAAGGTTATTAATCCTACTAATAAATAATTACTAAGCTCTTAAACTAATTAAAAACATATTTTTATAATGTAAAAATTTAAAACTTTAAAAATATGTAAATAAAAATCGGGGATAAACTATTTTCTTAACAAACAAACAAATATTTATATATACATAAATAGTATATAGATCCTTGTCAGTAAAAAAACAATATTGGTTTGAAGAATTAAAACGCATCACTGAAAAATTCGTCAAGTGTATAGTAAGCCTTACCAACCAGCAGTGCCTGAACTTCTTTTTTAAAACGTTTTAAACTAAAGCTCTTTAAACTATTAGGAATGTGGTTATATAACTTTATACTTTCATAGATTATAGATCTCTTTATTAAAGATGAGTGGGGAATGGGAAAAGGTAAGTTGTGTATTTGCCTTGTTGTATGGGTAATATTGCTAGAATTTAGTTTTTCACGATTTTTGTGAATAAATGATGCTGTTTATACAATAAACAGACAACACACAGTTAAAATTTTTTCTTTTTTAAATAGAGGTCGACAAGAATCTCTACCACTAGCACGATATAAATATCTATTAGCACGTTTTTGAATTAAATAGATACTGGCTATACAATCCCCAGAAGCAAATTCCATATCTCATCCTAGATTCCATAAGGGCATAATACACATTTTTTCCCATGAACTTTCCCAGTTCACTAACAGTAACTCTGACTGCATAGCAACCAGAAGAAATCTTTTTGCCAAGTGCAACAACGTTTCCCTCAAAACTTAGCTTGCTGTCAACAGTTAAACCTTGAAACTTTGATTTCTATTCACAATAGAAATATTGTTGAGAGGAATAATAAAAAGTCGGTCTGATCTAAAGGACACAATATTGGTTTTGGCAACGTTAAGTACAAGAATATTTGCATTGCACCAAGATGTCATCTTTATGAAATCTGATAAAACTGTGTCCTACAAGCTGCGATCATCTTTGCAGTACCTCAAGATTGTGGTGTCATCAGCAAACAACGTAAAATGACCTGTGATGTCCAAGGAGGTCAAGTCGTTTATGAAAATCAAAAACAGTAAGGGCCCCAGAACAGAGCCCTGAGGGACACCCCAGGAATTTACTAAGACATCAGATTCGGTGGAATTAATGCTAACTTTTTGTTTCCGATTTAATAGATGAGACTTTAGCTATGCCACGGCTACCCCCTAAACCCATAATGAGAAAGCTTCTACAACAGAATTCCATGATTTACACAATCAAATGCCTTTGAAAGATCACAGAAAGTCGCTGCAGCAGCCTCCCCATTATCAATACCCAAATATAGGCCCTCCAAAACCCTAAAAATTGCATAATTTGTGTTGCAGTTCGGTTGAAATCCAAAATGTTTGGATAATAGCGAAATTGGCCTAAAATTAGATGGATCCTCTAAGTCACCACCTTTATGAAGAAGTATGACCTTTGCCAGCTTAAGGCAATCAGGGAAAACTCCTGATTCCCAAGAGTAATTAATGGCAAATACTAAGATTTGAAGAACCGTATCTGGCAGCTTTTGAAAACTTTTTAATGCTAAACCATCATCCCCATCACTTTTCTGATTTTTAATACTTGACATGACCTCTTTTAATTCAGTCAGATCTGTAGGCACAAAGAAAAAGAATTATCAACCTTTGTGTTGCTTTTCAAATTTCCAACAGGATTGGAATTTTGAAGGTCTTGTGCTATGCTATAGAGCAGTAAAATTCATTGATTAAGTCTGGCGCTAAATCGGTTTCAATAATTTTGGAAGATGGATTATTATTTGCACGTATGTCATTTACAATAGACCAACTCTATTTTTGTCTGTCTGTCGAATTTATAAAACGATTTCGGTAATATAAAATTTTGGCCTCCCTTATGATGACCTATATTTTTTAAAATAAGGATAAAATGCCAAACTATTTGCAAATTTTCTTATATGATGAAGGGAAGATGATTCTTTAAGGTCTTTGGTAAACCACGGTTTTTTATTTTTTCTCTTGATTTCTCTGACTGGGAAAGCCTTATTATAGAGTTGCACTAAAATCATATGAAAATCTTTAATTGGATCATCTGATGAAAGAACATTATTCCAATTTGCTCTAAGGCACAATTGGCAAAACTTATCATAGTTAAGCCTACCAAAAATTCTCCTCACTCTAAAATCCTTTGGCCTAGGTGCAGGAATGGAATTCAAATTGCACAGAATTGCATTGTGATCAGCTAATACCGCGTTGACCACTAAACACGGAACAACGTTGAGTCCATTTGAACAAACATAATCTATTAAAGTGGATGAAAATTGTGAAATGCGTGTAGGATCATTGACGTGCATTTGTAAATTAAAACATTTGAAAAGATTAACCAACCTAATTGTTGCAATTGACTTTGTATCCATAAAATTTATATTAAAATCTCCTGAAAGTATCACAGATGAAGTTGTAGGAATTGAAGTTAAGAGAATGTCTAATTTATGAAGGAACACAGAAATGTCTGAAACAGAAGACCTATACACACAAATGATATATAAGTTGATTGTCTTTGAATGACCAATTATTGTAAATTCGAAGCACTTTTCCTTCAGCAGGTTGCTAAAATTGTTAATTTGTGAGAATGAGTTAGCACTCAAAAATAGATTATTCGCCAAAATCATGCATCCACCATGAGATGATGTTGTTCTGCAGAATGAAGCCATAGTTGCATAGTTAGGAATATTCACCATCTCTTCCTCCTTTAGCCAGTGTTCAGTGATCATAACTAAATTACGAAAGTTACACTGGTCAAGAAAACCATACAACTCATTTGTTTTGTTTCTTAGTGACTGAATGTTAAGTAAAAGAAGAGATGAGGTCGAAGCATTTGCGTGACTTAAATTCCTATTGGAATCTGAGTTATTAGGGGAAAATTTGAATTATCAGTTGCTGAGGGCGAACAAATACTCCCATCATTAACTTCTTCTTGAGAATCATTTAGATTAAAAACTGCTTCACATCCACTGGAAGCATTTTGAATAAAGCCACTACCCAAATTTGAGACTTCTTGGTTCAGATTTATAAAAGTTAAATTTTTGTTTTTTCTTTGGAAGAACATAGATAGCATTTTTTTACAAATACCTCTTCGAGTAGCGTTGCTATTGTCACCCATATCTAAGAAATTAAAATTTCCCTGCACATAGCCATTTAACCTACTTAAAAAAATTTCCAGTTTGTGATTACATTTTTATATTAATGCATCTAGTCTAGATTTACCACTATTATTAAAACGTGGACAGAAAAAACTTATTACATTGGTATGAGGTCAAAAGCTTTAATCTTTTGTTAATCTCTTTAAATAAAGGAACTTTATTTTGAAGTAAATCATTCGCACCAGCCACAACAATAACATGATCATCCAAAGTAAAATCTTTTGTCAAGTTATCGGTGTTTTCTACCACATTCATAAATTTAGCATAAGGTTTAACAAAAGACAGTACTTCAAGATTTGGTGACATTTCTTCCAAAATATTTCCCAATTTGTAGGCTTTTTGATCACGTAAAATCAAAATTCGTTTAGAACTAGCCATTTTATTAGGCTTAACTATATTGACATCTTTGCTACAATTATCAACTGGAACCTGATGATCTAAATTACATAATTCTCAATCAGCATTCGTGCCTACTTTCAGTTTTTGAGCTTTCTTAACTACCCTCAAGTCACACATAGCCTGTGTGAGATCTAACATATAATGATTTATTTCATACTCCAATATCTTCATGCAAGTTAATAAGCTGTCCGTCAAACCCACAAGTTCCTGAAGCTTACCATTAAGATTGGTTCCCTTAAGTTTCACAGTATCTTCCTTTTGATTTTCAATAATAGCTTCACACTGCTGCTCTTGAATAAACTTCGCCCTCAAGGTCCTGTGTGTTTCTCTTCAGACGTATTATATGTCTTTCCTGCTGATAATGGGGTGGGGTGAAATTGACTAAAAGCTGATGACTCCAAATAATTGATGGCTGCTTCTGCGGTTTCCTCGAATTCCAGACATATTTGGTCTGACAGCGTACGATAGACAGCGCATCGTGCGTAGTTGTTGTCTGTTTTATTAGGTCTTGATGCTGACCGTTGCCTAGAGTGATTACCTTACAAATGTTTGCCTTTTGCTCCACATATAGTTACAAATCTTCATAAAACAGAGCCGCTTGCTCTGGCTCCAGGGTGTAAACAGCACAAGTGCTAGTTTAGTGACCCTAACGAAGCTGAAAAACCTAAGGGGTCACTAAACTAGCACTTGTGATGTTTACACCCTGGAGCCAGAGCAAGCGGCTCTATTTTATGAAGATTGGTAAATAGATGTGGAGCAAAAGGCAAACATTTGTAAGGTAAACATGAATCCTCCACAACAATATAGAACATATCTACGCCTAGAGTGCTGTTACGCTGTCCTAAAAAATCAGAAGTAGTAGATCAATCTAGTTTGGACGTTATATGTCCATTCGTTGTTGATTGAGTAGACATAGCATTTGAAATCAAACCTAATTTGCTGTTACTAATTATACAATGTAGTAAACTGTCAGGTTTCAAAGCGGAGACATGCGGCTTACGTTGGGCCGTCTCTCGATTCTAGGTATAAAATACATGTATTTTTCTAGACAACATACCAACGAAGCGCCTTATGTCTGCGAAGTGTGCGGTGAGGGATTCCGGCAGAATGTTTCATTACGAGCACACAGAAAATCGAAACACAACATTGTCGAGAACAAGAAGGCTGAATGTTCTATATGCGGTAAAATGTTCAGGGACGACTGGGCTTTAAAAAGCCACACGAGGTCTGTACACGATTAGTATAGAATTATAAGAAATATTGTTATTTGTTTTATCTGAAGTTCCCACAGAAATACACTTGTCAAGGACAATGTTTCCTTGCTGTTTGGAAAACATCGAGTCATGTAGGTCAATCATGACTTTATTTCCCTCTTTTAATATAGTGTTTTTTTGCAGCAAACTGTAAATTTGACCTTAGTTTAGTGGGTTCTTTTATGTGATTTTAAAATATTCTTTAATATGTTATCAATATCAGCAAAAAAATGTACTTTCTTCTAGAAATAAGTACTTTTTTTCGCACCTTTCAGTGATTGTTGTTTTTAATTGTTGTTCCAGCTCTAGAAGTTGTTATTATATAACTATTTATAATATTAAATCGGTTAGCTATCGAGCTGTCGATATTTTATTTATTCGTAAACGTTACATTGAAAGCAATGTTCTATTTGTGTAAATTGCCTGAAAATTAGGCAATAAAGATACAAAACATATTAGTCAAACAATATAAGAGTTGAACAGAAGATGCAATGGAAAATCGGATTAGGTACTAAGTGACGTACTTATGTGCAATTGTTATTGAGAGAAATTCTTAAAGTACATTGTTAACTAGTTGCGTAAAACATTGGTGGAAGTAAAGGGCAGCCTAGTTCAACATCTCTCGAAAGTTCATTAAAAAAATACATGATTCACTTAATAATTTCTGTACATCTTGTATTTATAAAGAAAGGAGTATAAATTTGAATTGCCTATGCAGGTGCTCTGATATTGTTTAGGCTGAATAACTGAACAGCCTATAAAATGATTGATATTATTTAGTAATAACTTTGAGAGCTTTTTGTAATTGTTTTTGCTATTATTCTACATGAGAGCTGTGGTTTTAGATCTCTGCAAAAAAAAGTCCCTTAGTAGATATTAGGTCAGGAAGAATTTTGTGCCCTCTCCTCTCCTTGCTGGTTTATCACAAATTTTATCTTGCTGATAAAAGCGATTAAATATTCATAATTTTGCACCATTTCGATAAAACTTGAAGCAAATTGTTCTAAGGATAATGTCTATGATGTATCAAAGTATCTCGAAAGCTTTTGTATATCGTAAATTCAAATATTAAAGGAAATTTAAGCATTTTTGGTTCAATGTTGCTGTGTCAAAATGCAATTATTATGGTTTTAGAAGTTGTGACCGAAAACTGCTTCCGATTAGGCCGGACATTGACATCGGTAAAATCGGCAAACAGTTTGGCCCGGACTTAAGCTTCAGGTTTTACAGCTGTGGGAAATGTCACACAAATATTTCTAGTAGATACAGGGCATATTTCATGAAATATTCTCGAAATTTTCCATGTATTTCAAAAATTCATCGATGCATGGGAACATATTGCTTCAATTTTTATTGACGCAATGGAAGAAAACACAAGCTTGATAACCTATAAGGAGAGTGTGTACAATGTTTAAACCATAATTTCCTTCAATGAATTGCGAACACTAGCAAATATATAATTTGCTATCACAAGCAAAGTCTTTGACTGCTGGTTAGGTTTATCAAAAGGACAATTTCCATAACGATACAATCGTTTCCCTTGAATATAGTCTTTTGCGAAACTTAACAACCGTTCAAAAAACCGGGTCTTAACGGTGTAAATATTTTTATAATTTAAAATGCTGCCGCAATTAATGAATTGTTTTCTGTATATGGATAAAATCTATTAATTCATTTTAGCATCATATAGTTTAAGGCATTGTATTTATTGTTGAATAAAACAGGAGACGTTTTCAGACAATATATGTTTTTTTCGTTATACAGATAATACAGAATTTGTACTTGAACATAAAACCATTGAAACAGTGTAACACCAGAAATCCAAAAAAGTAGCTGGATAACAGAATCCGATATTGATAAATATAAATTCAATTTTTTGAGCCATATTGTACCCTAAATACAAACCTATAAGAACATACTTGCAATTAAAAAATAATAAAACTATAATGGGAATGGTCAGACGGAATATACTACTTCAATCTCTGCCAGTTGATGATATGGTAAACACCTTTACTAGCTATTCGAACTTTATGCGTCTGAATCGTTGGGAACTTCGTAAATACCAAACGCAAAGATAACGAGTTGCCCTTGAAAGTTTTTTTTATAAAAATAAAGTAGTGCAGCAGGGACCTGAATTGGCTAACGTGTTTGCTGATTTTTTCTTGTGCTATTTGTTCCAGTAAGTTTTGTCAGATGCAACCTTCCCCTCAACAAGCATTATCCATATCCACGATTGCCAAATCGTAATATCTGACATCTACAGTGAGATGAGCGGATTGAATGTCAATAAAGGCCCTGGACCAGATGACATTCCTCCATGTATTCAGAGAGGTTGCAGTTTTGTGCTGGCTCGCCAGTTATAAGCTATTTTAGACTATTTCCTGAGGTGCCTAATTTTAAACTACAAGTGATACATAAGCCAATATTTAGGTCGTATTATACCGCTATTTGCAGAGTGTTTATCTTTTAGAAGTCTGTATCATCATGTGACACTATATTATCTTCATCTGTAATGGTATTTGATTTTATTATATGAGTCCTTTATCCACAAAGTGCTTGACCAAAAACGCCAAACGTTCGTTTCTTGACCTATCGAATTCGGGGAGTATCCATACGCTTTCTAGAGGAACTGCATCTTCACCCTAAAAAATTACTATTATTTATCAGCAATCTTTAAAAGTTCGTACAAAATTTGATACGAATATTTTTGGTTAGTTTAATATACAGTTGACAACAGTACATATTTGGAGGCATTTTATAAACTAAATTTCAAAGAAGCATTTATAAATAATTAGTTGGATGAAGGCCTGAACTAAGAGCCTGTCATAGAAACAATTCTTTTTATAATGGTATCTATAGTACCTAAGGTGAAACATTGATTTTTTATATAGTTTTAAGAAGAAAAAGAAAGCTAAGTTTGTTATTTACATCCATTTTTACTAGGCATTATTTTTTTATCTCAGATTGTTGTATTCCCTTATGCTTTGCCTCCAATAATCTAAAATTTGCCAATTTTCTTACGCATAATCGTGTTACACTTTTATGATTATTCTTTAGTAATATATTCCTATGAAATATTTACCTCCAGGGTATCCAAATCAGTGACTTCATCGTCCGTCAAAAGTGACATTAAAGTACTTTCCATCGCCATTACAACTCCAAGAAGGGAATGACGTTGAATCGCGTCGTTTAATTCCTGTTGACATAAATAGCTGGTTATTTTGTGGGCAAATGTGAATTACTTAATAGTCACGTGCATACATATATTTAAAACAAGTAACAAGCAACCCCATTTTATCAATAAAACGATAATTATCTCTGTTGGGGAAACATCCCAACACGTGTATAACTTTGGTTTTTCACCGTATAGTTTGGTGATAACACCCTGTATGTATGTAGCATGAATGAGCCATAATTAACCCACGAATAGATTTATTTCACCCCAGGTAAACGGAAATTTGTGCATTTAAAGCAGCATATTTCAGTTCTTCATTACGATCCTTTAGTCCGAACCTGGTTTTGTTGGTATAATAGAGTCAGTCATATGCGGCATTTTCTAAAACGCAAAACGACACTCCGTCAATTCAATCGTGTTTAATCGTTTTCAATTTAACATATCCTTGTCTCCGTCAGTGTTCTGTAAACAGCAATGTCAAATAAAGAAAGAAGAACAGATTCTACCCTTTCAATCTCAAATGAATTCGGCAAAGCGCCAACCCCCACTTTTTGTTCGTTCTTGGTGCCAGGCAGCCAGCTCGAAGAAGAAATTAGTTTTATTAGTGCTTAGAAAACACTCAACCTCGTAGGATCTGTCTCGTCACAGCTCTCCTAGATTTTCGCGCCGAAAAACATCTAGCCCTGTCCTAGCCCTGTTTTAGGCAACTAATTAGTGTTTCGTTCATTTTGTTAGTTATTTTCGTGTACTAGATCGGTCCAGTCACCGCTCTCTAGCCTCTAAAAGTGCAGAGACAACGTTCACTCAAGCAAGAGCGAAAGTTCTCGTTCTCATCTTCGCTCCAAAAGGACCCACAATTTTAGGCAATTTCTCCATTTGTATGCCCAAATATTAGAGAATATTTAGTGTACCTCTGTTATCTTTGTCCACGTTGGACAAATACCTCGTTTAGGCGTTCTTAACGCAATTCCTCAAAACAGAAACGACGTAGATTGAAGAGAATCAGTAAAAATGGCGCCTGCAAACTGGCAGTAATGGCAATTCATTCCAAATCCCAGCAAAGCTAATACAGGAATCCAATGGTTAAAGTTCAATGACTACCCCTGGGTACGATAGCAGGAGAAAAATAGAATATCAAGGTATTTGGTAGAGTGAAAGGAAAGTTGAAATTTTAAAGACAAAAGTTTCATTTTAAATTAACAAATCAAGACTTTTTAGTAGATGTTTTAATTAAGCACCCTTTTGTAATATTAGTTGTATGTGTGAAAGGATGAGTGCTTGAAATTAATATAGAAAATACTGTATATAGTTATTATATTTAATGCAATTTACACCTGCATTATTAAAGCAAATCAAAATGAATACATGTTTCAATTCATCCTATAGATATAATCTCACTACCCTATAGTAATAGAGTTCATTAAAATCGGTCAATTAATAACTAAGATGCCACCCCCTCCTTTATGGTTTTAAGCAATAGTAAAAATCTATTGTTTATTCCGACCAATCTCCTACCTACTACCTTTACAGACTAACTCAAACTAAGGCTAGGACAATTTTACGTTACTTTCCTCCTTCTTTCTGAAAGTTTACGGATTTGATGTTTTTTTAAATAAAGTTGCAGTGACTCCAGTGGAGAAAATGAATGTGTTACTAACTGCTGTTACCTCCTATCTAGCAAAAGTAATTGTGAATATTTCGGAATTAGAAATGAAGGCTTTTCCGAGGTTTTGCACAACACTAATTTAGAAAACCTAGTTTTGATATATCAAATGGCCTTGGCGGGCTGGGTACCAGATCACAGACTCATAGGGAATCTCAAGTGTATATCGCACGGGGCTCTTTAAAGCTTTACATAGAAGAAGTATTTGATTTAAAATTTGTATGCCAATTGAGGCGTAGTGAGGCATATTGATATCACATCGTTTATGTAACACCGTAATATTTCCAATCCTTTTCATATAATTCATTAGTGCACAGTTAGTAGCATGCATGTAAATCTAAAACAATTTAATTTTCATTGAACACGTTTAAATACCAGTGATCTTACCTTTATACTTATATAGTTTTTCTCTCCTCCTAATTCTTCAATCACTTTCGATAAATAATGGTGATATTCTGCTATAAGATCATCCCAATGGTCCAGCAGCATTTGGTCGGGAACACCCGCATACAAAAACTGAAGTATATCGTTAGTTACAGAAGCATATCTAAAATTGAGGCATATAATTAATTAGAACTTAAATGTTAGTA
The DNA here is from genome assembly GCA_016904865.1 of Pissodes strobi. Taxonomy (NCBI): domain Eukaryota; kingdom Metazoa; phylum Arthropoda; class Insecta; order Coleoptera; family Curculionidae; genus Pissodes; species Pissodes strobi. The sequence continues at coordinate 27,012 of MU184609.1, read as the reverse complement.
ATTTTATTTATTTATTTATTTGTCTACGAGCACATTGCCCAATTACAATAACAAAAACTTTCAAAGTACAAAAATTATAAACAGTAACAACTATAAAACTATAATATTGAATATAAAAAGAGAACAGGCTAAAATAAAGTAAAATATACAAAGTACCAGTTATTAAAATTCCACAAGCTGAAGTTGCTTTAGGAACTGAGGATGTGGGGTAAAAAAAAATCCAAATTATAGTGGCTGTTAGCCAGTCTGGATGCTCTGGAGATAAAAGAGTTGTACGCGTAGTTAGTTCTGTGATTAGGAACAGAAAAACTAAAAGTTGCTCTTGATGGTGCATGAAGGTCAATTTTATTCAAAAGCTCAGATGCAGATACTCTATTGTGAAGAATGTGATAGAACGTCAAAAGATCCCTTCTCTGGTGACGCACTAATATCGGTAGCAAGTTTAGTTGGGACAGTATTTCTCCATCAGAATATTCTGCAAGATTAAGTACGCTATATGTTTTAGAAATTTGTGTTGAACACGTTCAAGTGCGTTTCTATGAACATTGTAGTGTGGATATCACACAGTTGAGGAATACTCCAAGTAAAGACGAACGAGTGCACAATATAGCCACTTCAACGCGACCACACTATTGAAATCAGCAGTACATCTTTTGATGAACCCAAGCATCTGGAGTGCCTTAATTGAGGGAGACATCCAGTGATATTCCCAAACCCTTCACCACAGAAATTCTTTCAAGGAGTACCCTATCAATAGCGTAGTTAAAAGTAATTGGGTCTCTACACCGGTAGAAAGACGTGGTTTTACATTTGGAAGGATTCAGTGACATTCTGTTCCTTTGACACCATTCCACCAAGCCATCCCGATTAGGCTGGAGTCCCTCACACTCACCAGGCTCAAGTATCTGACTGGATAATTTTAGGTCATCAGCAAACAATTGAAACTCACTGTGTTCTATGCCATAAACACATTAAACAACAAGGGACCCAAATGGAAACCTTGTGGCACTCCAGAAGGAATTTCAATTTCATATGAGTAAAAATTTCCTATTCTAACAATCTGCCTTCGCTGGGACAAATAGCTCACAAGGCATGACAGAAGTGGACGGTCAAGAAACACTCTGAGCTTGTGTATTAGTACATCATGAGGCAGTCTGCCAAATGTCCTGGAAAAGTCATTGTAGACAGTATCCACCTGATATAGTCAGATCCGGTCTTATCGTGCGGGTCCAAAGGTCACATTTTTCATTAAATGTCATTCCTTTGATAGATTTTACATGCAAAATCTGCCACGAATGAAGTTTTTACTGAAAATTGTGACCTTTGAACCCGCGCGATAAGATCGCTTTTGACTATACCCATTTTCCAAAGCATTCGACAGACCGTCAACGTGAGTAAGAAGATTTAATTCGGTATATCTTCGGGGACGGAAGCCAAATCGTTGATTTATGAGAAGTGGATCAAGTCAAGTGGGAGTGAGAAAATCACACACCAGGCTCTCAAACAACTTTGGGATGACACTCAGAATGCTCTTTGGTCTATAATTGATAACTGATGACCGAACTCCCGTTTTGAATATGGGAGTTACAAAACTCACCTTCCAGAAACCCGCAAAATTCCCACTAGAGAGACACAAGTTAAAGATATGGAACAATGGCCTAGATAAATTAAAGCTGCAATGTTTTAGAAAAATTGGTTATATACCATCTGACCCAGGACCCTTGTTGGTGTCCAAGGAAGAAAGCTTTGCATAAATTTGAGATACAGAAACGTTAATATCAGTGGTAGAAAGCCCATCAGAGGAGAGATACTCAGAGTCCTCACCGTACACTGTGGCAACGTAGTCAGCAAACATATTTACCGCATCTTGACCTGAGCAGCTCTTCCTGTTTTCATAGGAGAACTCACTAGGGTAATGATTATTTTGACGTTTACTATTAACGAAAGACCAGAATTGTTTTAAATTGGAAAATAATCAATCATTGCTCAGTAGTATTTATATATCCTCTATAGCTATCTCGAGTTAGTTCCTTACACAATCCTCTGAGTCTAGAAAACTCCCTGTAATAATGCACTGAATGTGTGTGGATTTATATTGTTTGTGTGCTATCTTTTTAGTTATAATGCATTTTTTTAATTCTAATGAATACCATACAGGAAATTTTCCGGCCGAGTACACATTACACAAATACAGAACCTCATAAAAAATATTCAACAAGACATCAACAGTCTTATCCCTCAAAGGACATCTCAATGAAGCACATCCAGAAAGTCAGATACTTCAGAAAAATTGGCTTCAAATCTCAATAAATTGTCACTTGTTAATGTGCTGGCGCCAATCTCCACACAGAGCGGCGGATGATATAAGTCTGAAGGAACTACAGAGAGATCGGCCTGACACACAGCAGTGGTAGCGTTCTGAGTCAACACAAGGTCCAGCAAAGACTCGCTGGCATTTAGAACATGATTAACCTGAAACAAGTTGTGAAATGCACAGGCAATTAGAAACTTCTTCGGTTGATGCAACCTCATCCAGAGGGGCACCTCTAGCAGCTGTTACTGAAGAACTTAGAGGACTCTTTATCCAAATGCCATGAGGCAGGTTGAAATCTCCAATTACACAAACAGTTGAGTCAGGCTTAGCAGAAATAAGACTATCCAATGTTTCAGTAAAAGTTGAATAGGACAAGGCACTGGACCTTGGTGGAAAGTAGACTGCACCCAGACTGGTTATATTCTTCTGAACAGCAATCAATGTTCCTCCACCTCTCATGCACGTACTTGTCTCACTGGAACGGTCTTTGCGGTAAATAATATATTCAGGAAGACTCAACTCTGCATCGTAAAAACTGCTGTTTAGCCAGGTTTATGTAAAAAAACCAATACATCATAATGAACATTCTCCATAAGGTGATTCAATTTGGTGCGCAGCCCCCCTACATTTTGGTAATAGGTCGTGTACGTCAGACGTTTTGTGGAAATGCTTGGTTTTTTGTAACTATAGTAGGTACACCTTGGTGATACTTAATCTGGACATCCCGTTCGCCATTGGACATTCTCTGCCGATACTCATTTCTAACATTTGCCTCAATGTCTCGCTGCATTCTAGTTAAATCAGGATATACAAAACTTTATGTGCCTGAAGCTTACTACGGTTTAGGGTAACAGTTTGAACATTGGCTTGACTGTTAAGTACAACCTTCAGACCCCGGAAACCATTTTTGTTTGGTTTACCATGCAAGCCTTGAAACACTCTTTGAATGAACCCCAACCTTCATAATATCACTAAATAAACTCTTGATGTCTTCCATGTCAGAATTCTGCTCTGAGAGATTAAAAACCATCAAATTACTTGCGATCGTGCAGCTCACCATATACATCATTCGGTTGACTGCTGGAAGGGGTGGTTATGTCCCTGGTGGAAGCGATTTTCGCTGCATTCAACTATAGAGGCTATACTTCGGCTCGCAAATCATCGATCGCTTTGAGAATTTTGGGGACCTGAAGGAGGCCCGACTGACAGTCTTCGCAAAGGAACTTCAAAGCATGACGTCCCTTGAGGTCTATAACTTTAATTTCCGATGCGTTCAAGCCAGAACAAACAAGCTTATGGACTGCTCTTCCGCAACGAATCACAGCCTGTCAGAAGCTTTGCATCGGCTTCGTCTACATTGCATTTAAGACACAGCATGGTAATTTGTAGGTTAGTCTTTAAAATTTTTACACAAATGCGTGCTTTTATACTACAAACTGAGGAAGAACAAACTATTAATGCTTGCTATTACATCAACGCGCAACTCTGCTATTAATTCAAGAAAAAAATTGAAAAATTGATACTCTGAAAATTTCTGCAACAACGTGTAAACAATAATAAAAAAGTGCCCTACACTGTTGATACTCGGACATTTTTTGGTCATACAGATCTAAAACAGTTTGTTACAGGAAACGTATTTATAAAGCTTGATAATGGCTTTATAGCTCAGACGCGTTTGACGAGAATAAAATATCAAGTAGTATAGGTATTTCTTCTATATAGTTAACAATAAACCAACCACAACTTGACTGCTGATTCTCTACAAAAGCTTTAAAATGTTGGCATCCCGATATTTTAAATAATTTCGAATGGAAGCCGCATATGCTTTTTTTTTGATTTTGTATGACATGTATTTTTATACTAGAATAAATGTAGAATTTAGCCCATACTAAATCACAAACTAATTTTCAGCTTGACATGATAAAAAGACCTTTTTTAGTATTGCGACTCGCTTACAATCTATTAAAAATTCTTTACCTAGTCAGTTGAAAATCAATTAGCATTGCTGTAGATCGTCCTTCTTCGTCAGCTTTAACAAGGAAATTGGGCAACCAGGCGTCTCCTTCGGTCACGGAACATAATTTGTCACGAATCTTACAACACTTAATACATTCCCTAAAATAATCAAAAGTAAAAATCTCTTGTCTCTGATAATAAAATCAAATTTGTACCCACCCATATAAATCTCTAGAAAACAGTTTGACAATTTTGTCATGATACTTTTCAGGCAGAACAGCTTTTATAGCTTTTTCGTATTGCGGACGCATGGAGTTGTACATGAAATTTTTGTACCATGGTCGAAATTTCTCCGCAAAGTAAGTTTCCTAAAATATTATAAAACCTTAAAAAAATTTTGGCTTGTGGCAAAAGCAAGCCTAAAATCGAGACTTACTTACCTCTAAGTTTGACGCGATATTTTCAAACTGCGGATTTTGTTGACTAGTTACGATGCCTAAAGCATGAAAATTGGCAAGTAAGTGCAGAAGCATGGACAGCTTCGTCTTGGTGATCTCCTCGTTTCGTCCAAATGGTTTAAAGCCTTGGAAGCTTAGATCTTCCAGAGCGATGAAGTCGTTTTTGCCGTCGCAGTGACTAGCAAGAAGCCTAAAATGTATTACAAATTTTCTATCTATATATATTTTTTGTAATTTCAGGTATGTGGTTTATATAAATGATGAATGTATTACTTCATTCTGTAATTTTTACAGTTGTTTTAAAACAATTTTAAAGTGTGGCCCCCTTTTCCTTCAAATAATATTTTGAAATATATATTGACCAAACAAAAAATTAATTAATTAATTCTGATACTTACAAAGGAATCCAATCGTATTCATTAGGTATTTTGGCTAATTTTATTTTCTGCATTTCGGGCCATACCTAAAAATTTTGAAACATTAGTGTCTCTTAGATACGTTTTATTCTTCCCGCCAAATGCACTACAACACACAGTTTTATCCACAATACGGAGACAGATTTTTTGCATTCGTGTTCCAATGAGCGAAACGAATGTATAAACTATGTTGTACTTCCCCCCCATATATATGATTTTAAATGGCATTCAGAAAATCATAGCTCCATAGACAGGATAATTGATGTTTGAATCAAAATTGGTGAATATTTTTATTAAAAACTGATAAAATAAACTTCTTAGCTGGAAGATGATTAACAAATAATGCCTTATTACTAGTCACACGTACCTTTTCATAAAAATCAATCTCGGTTTTAAAGAAAACTGCTGAGCGAAATGTTTTCTGTCTGGGAATGTTCTTCGGGAAGAATTTTACAATTACTGGCACGGAAAGTGTTTCAGTTTTTCCCCTAAAATTTAAACAAGAAATATTAAATAATAAAAACCTCAAATTGAGGAATGTTTATATACATCATAGTAGTAATACAGGGTGTCAAAATCATGGGCAACCTCTTTGATTCATGTAGATGGAGTGAGAATAACACAACTTTATATACATTTTTTTCCGACAGGCCTCCATACGGAGATATGGGGTCTTAAAGAACGCCCATGGGAATCGGTTTTTCTCGAATAATTTTTAGAGTATGTACTTGAAGATTTAAGGATTAAATTAACATTCATCATAAATAAAAAGTAAGAATGTTTTGATTTAATCAAAAAATTCATAACATAGTTCAACAAGGGCGCCCTGGCCTTTAATAACACACTCCCGGGCGCGAGGAATTGAAAACTGCTGCTCCCTCCAGCGTTGTTTCTTATTTATTGGCATTGCAAAGTGATTCTTTCCAATAGTTCGTCCCTAATCTCTAGTGTAGTTGAATTAAGTTTGTTGTTGAGATATCCCCGAATATAAAAATTTAAGGGGTTCAAATCGGGGGATCGTGGAGGCCATGCAACGGGTCCTCCTCGATATATCCATTGTTCTTGATACATATTATTTAAGTGCACGCAGATATTGTAAGGAATTTTGAAGGAATTCCAAATCAAGTGCATATATTCCATTTTTAACTTGTCTTACAAGAAATAATATTTATAACGCACAATTAGCGTCAAAATCACATCATGACGTAACAGGTTTGCTTATATGTTTTAGGATGGGTACAGGAGGTATTACGTTTAAATTGATTTTTCTCGAAAATAAGCCAAACGTGTTTAAAAGGTACCGTTTAAGCAGTCATAATAATTATTATTAGTATCCATCATATAAAAAATGTATTAAATGGACCTTTAGTACCTTAAAAAATATTCAAGAAAAACCGATTGCCAGCGGCGTCAAAATAATTCATAGATATTTCGATAATCGATATGAATCCGAGAGATTTCCCACGAATTCTAGGACACCCTGTATTTATATTTTTTATGTATATTAGTAGCCAACAATAATCTGGCAACTTGGCAACACTGGCGTGAGGGATTCATCCACGTAAACAACTTTGCTTATGCATGTTACCCTTTCATTGACAAGCATGAATTTATGAATGAAATGATAACTTAGCATTTCATTCATAAATTCAGATAAGACAACGTGGACTATTTTATGACTGCAGGTCTACGAGTTGTAGCGTGTTTAATTAGCTTTTGATATAATTATATTTTTCATAATTATACTTAGAAAAAAGTGTTACTCGCTATAGCAGCGTTAAAGCGATCGAGGCTTAGATTAGGATTAGGTAAGAGTAAGGATACCGCGCATGACATTAAGCCAATGTACTGAAATTGAAGCCTTTTCAGAGCGGCGGCCATTATTTATGTGTCAAACACATCTATTGTTGTGGCGGTGCTATTTTGCAGTTATTTTGTGAGTTTTTGAACAAAGAGAGATAAAAACTAAGATTCATAATGGTAAATTGTTCGGCATATGGTTGCAAGAGTCGAAGTAAGAAGAAGGAGCCTGGAATTTCATTTCACAGGTAATTATTGTCTGCTGACCTTGTAGTTTATTTGCATATTTCTTGTTTTAATAATAATGCATAATGTACACATTGTGTTACCTCTGAGTATATCATGGTAGGGATGTTTATTTAATTATCGAGAGTAATTTGATACCCGATCTTGGATAATTTCAGTCATCAAATAATCAATAAAGCCATAAATCTTCTTTAAGGAGAGTCATTCAACAGAGGCGTAGGTAATATATTTTTCATACTC
>MU184609.1:0-19182 GCA_016904865.1 Pissodes strobi | reverse complement strand
TAATTTATTGAAGTTACCCAGTAATTTATCTGGCAGCTGGTAACAGGCTTTTTCCCATGTTATCTGTCGTCTTCTTTCCTTGGCTAAGAATCGAGGTATAGTTATCAACTGTTTCGCTGCTACCATACTACCATAGAGAATTAGTATAGGGAACTACTATTCATTTGAGGGGCGGTTAATTGTATCCCCAGGATCCAAGAATGTTTATATTTGAGATGTCATATTTCCCTTTTCGCAAGGCCCTCCGCTCGCTTCGCTCGCAACGGGGGCTCAAGAAAAGCAAACTAACCTAACGATACCCAAAATCAAGAAAAAAACCGTTTATAATAAAAAGAAATAAAAAAAGGCAACGGGAATTGAACCCGGGCCACAGTTTATACCGTACATTCGGATACGGTATAAACTGTGCCCGGGCCGCCGGATTGAGATCCAACCATCTAGATCCCTCGACGACGAGGGATCTAGCGACAAACTGATTGCATCACGAAGACATGGCGCGAATGCATAAGTTTGGCAACATTCTTGGATCAGGAGCTACAATTAGCCGCTTTATTCATTTGGAGCACAATGTCATATGCGGATTTGAACTTGGTACAGCTCTCACGTGGGAAGAAGGTGTAATCAGGATGTAAACTTATCGATATGTATTCATTGGATAATAACAATAGCGTAATTTGAAGAATACAATACATCTCTATTATATCCTCTCTTCCCATGTGAGAGCTGAGAGCTGTTCCAGTGAGTCAAGATTACCCATCGTTAGGCAGGGTTGTGACAAGGGTGAAATGTGTACATTTTTACAAGTACAATGTGTAGCTTTGTGCAGGTTTAATGAAGAAAATGTTATGCTTTCTGTTTCGTTTTATTTTCTGATAGAAGACATGACAATTTTCTTTTTCGGCGCTTTTAAAATATTTAATTTTTCTTCAATTTTTATATTTTTCATTATATAAGTAATTTAATAAAATGATTTTTTTGTAAAACTAACGTCTATCACTGCTATTTTTGATTTCAAAATATTTCCTTCCATAGCTTTGCAATTTTTCTTAGTCATTTCATTTTAGGTATTATAGATGTTGATTGTATATTTATTATCAATATATTGCCTATGATAATATGTCAATGTTTTAGGTATTCGAATTTTACTATATTGTTAAGAAGGTAAAATCTGAGAATAAAAGGAATTTCTTATTATTGTAAATATTTCTACACTATAATATAAAAATAAACATTTATACAATAATCAAAGCAACAAAAATATATACTAATGCAACAGTTAAATGATATCCAAACTTGACATTCATTCATCCTTATCATTTATCTTCAGTTAAACAAAGATAAAAATCATTTACATGGTTCATATAACATGGAATGTCTAGGTCGTCTATGACAGTTTACTTCGTTCTTTTTTTTGCAGAACACATGATACGAATATATACTTTTTCTTATATCAAAAAACGTTAAAATGGGTAGCAAATCAAGGTCCATATGAACCTTGGTATATAAAATAATAGGTGTCATGCAACATGCAATCATCCAAGCAAATGTGTAGCTTGCTTGCAACAACCCTGGGTTAGTTAGGATTACTACCAATTACCTTCATAACTATAACATTTTTGTTTTGAGTTTGAGGCCCAGTTTTTCGAACGTTTGTCAAAATAGGTCTCGTCTCGTGCGATTGTGGAGTAGCCGTGCAATTTAATCATCCAAGGAAATGTGTAGCAAAATACACAATTGTGTAGCTTGTAACCATGATACAAAATACAAAGAATACAAGATATGCTAAATCGCCGTTCCAAATTCGTCCAGTCGGCGCATGACGTCAGGCGGTTCGCAGATTTGAATTTAACCTAATGGAGTATATGGGAATATATGGCTTATTTTCCATTTTCTAGCTATTACGTTAGACAAGACCTTTTAATATGAAATTATATTAACGAATCGGCTATGGTAAGATGTGATATACATGTTTTTATATACGAAATAATTTTTGTACAGCCTCTGAAGACGAAATTAAGTTATGCATTGAGTCATTTAAGAAAGGATAAATACATTTCATGAGAAGTTAATAGCTTAGTGGCAGATAAATTATTATAATTTAATAATAACACTTTATTATGAAATAACATTGATAATGTTAGGGTTTGGAACCTTTACCACAATGATATTTACAGAAAACTAGTAAGATTACCACAATACCCAATATAATTTTTTTGAACTCGAGATGCGTTTTGCTAAAAGTGTTTTTGGTATAGTGATAATAATTTAGTTTGCTGTATGAAGTAAAATAAGGTTATCTAATTTTGTATCTTTTACATTGGGGATAAATAAATTACATATAAAGTTTATTATCGATGTATAAAAATGGGTAGATTAAAAATACTTATAGGTTTAATAATAATTTTATTTATTTATTTATTACATATACAAGTCAGGATCGAAAACACAACGAAATAACTATGGACCCATCTCCATAATCAGCGTATTTTCTAAAACCATGGAAACAGTAATAAAAAAACGAATTATACCATTCATCGAAAGATTTATCTCATGATTTATATCAATATGGATTTCTTGAAAATAGCAGCACTCTGAGTGCAACAGCAGATCTTATCGATATTTCAACCGACTTAGATAACAGTAAATTCATAATAGCAATTTTTGTTGACCTACTATTTTATTAAATAAGTTGGAAAGAATGGGGTTTAGACGATGTGTACTTTCCTTGATTGGGTCTTACGTATTAAACAAAAAGCAATATGTATATGTAAAACCAGCTTAATTCTAACTTATAACTGTGGTGTACTCCAGGGATCCGTTTTAGGACCTTTACTGTACTCATTTTATGTTCTTTGCCTGCGAGTATCTGGGTTGGGTGCCGAATACTATACATTTGCTGACGACACTGTTCTATTGTATTCAGACCACAATTCCGACAATCTGGCTAATCGAGTAAATAATCACCTAGCTAAATATAGCCAATGGTTACTACAAAATAACCTTAAGATTAATTTGGCTAAAACAAAATACATAGTATTTAAACAAAAAAAAAAACAAAATAATAAAGCCAGTTAACATATCCTTAAGATAGATAGATAGAATTTATTAGTAATATTACACAGAGTGCTTTTACACGTCATATGTAAGTTCAAGGTAAAACAGTTTCAAACAATTGCCTATCACATTAAAAAACAAAATGGTGTGTCCAAACACATACATAATAGAATACTATTCACAAATTTGGTACGATTTCTTTTATTTTAACGATCATCCCTGCTTTTAGCCAAACTGTTGTCGGATTTTTTATTGGGTAGATTTAAATTAGGTAGTGCATCTGGTTTGAGAAGCCGACGATTTCTAGCTGAATATCCCAAAAGCTCAAATTTCAGGTTTCTCTCGTAACAGTCCTTATCAAAATGTTTTGAACATATACGCGCATTTTTCACATTAACCTTGTCTTCCCGTTTGCAAGCATTGACCCATTCCTTGCTAAGATTTTCATCGTTGGGAAACCGAAAAAACATTAAATCACTGGTAAAGTTTTCAGACTGATAATCTGTGTGGCACCCAGCTACTGCACAACGCATTTTGAAAGTTAATTTGATAAAAAATCCAAAAAAACCCGAGCATAAACTCACAACACAACACAAAACAAATGGCGTTTAGGGTTATGTGCCCGCGAAAAATCTAACCGCATGACGCGCGCCGTGAATCTTGGCTCCGCCCAACGTGCGCAATTGTTTTCTTTGTATCATCATGGCCCAGTTTTTCGAACGTTTGTCAGCAATGTTAAGGTTAAGGTCAAGAGTATATAAACAATTTCCATGTAAACGATGATTTCATAACTTTTAAGCACAATTCATACAAATTTTAAATATCAAGACTATTTATCGATACCGAAAAGAAAAAAGATATATACTTACTCAAGATTTGTACCACTAGCCTTCACAATAAACCGGCAGATTGAACTCAAATATGAGTCTCCTTTTTTAGAGGCTTCATCATCAATTACAATCTCTAAAATTTGCAATTCACTTAAAGTCGTTACCTTGCTTAAAATTTCAAAAATTGTTTTCTCTTTAAATTCAGGTGATATAATTTTTGTTAAATCACTAACCGACATAGCGATAAATTTATATATATTTCTAAATCTAATTTACAGCTGGGTACATGTGCTAGATATACTACAGTTTGAAACTAATAAAATCACATTAACGAGAGAGCAATATTTTATACAAAATATGAGAATTCCTAGTTCTTATTAAAAATAACTAGATTGTAAGCGGTGATTGTATTTCTTCAATTACAAACATCCACGTAATTGAATTATGATAATTATTGTACTATCGAAGAATCGAAGTGATTAGAGAGTAGAGTAGAGACGACTCGTTGAATACGGCGGCGATTTGTTGGGTTTGGTTTAGCCACGCGACGTCCGTCAACTCAAAAATACCGTAATCCGTAATTCAGTATTCTTGACCTTGACCAGAGAAAAATATTACAGAGCATTATCTTGCCCCCCGCAACAAAGGATTTTTTAGTAGAAGCATTGTCTTTATAAGAAAATGGTAGAAATAGTAATATTAATGATTCACTGGGCTATATAGTATCGTTTTCGTTTTTAGTCTCCTTATTAGCGTGTTTGTTATGATTAAGTTACGATAAGTAGGGATGGCAACGATGTATCGATGTTTTTAAAAAATCGATACATCGAAAAAGAAACATCGATGTTTTCCATCGATGTTCGATATAGACCAATGCATCGATGCATCGGACCAATGTACGAATATCGATGTTATGTACATAACTGGCATTTAAAGATCCTTTACACAAATAGTGCACTATGTAAAAATCGACCTCTCCTATTGGTCGATCCATCTCGTATTACGATATGTCTGCGTGATGCAATCAATTTCTACCAAGAGCTCTAGTGGTGTAGAGGTTTAGATCGTTGGGTCTCTCCTGGAAAACGCGGGTTCGAACCCCGTTGCTTTTTTTTATTTTTTTAAAAGATTATGTTTCTAAACAGCTTTTTTTCTTGATTTTGGGTATGTCTTGGGTTAGATTGGGTTAGCACCTGGTTAGTTTCCTTTTCTTGAGCCCCCGTAGCGAGCGAAGCGAGCGGAGGGCCATGCGGATCGACCAATGGGAAAGGCCGATTTTTATATAGTGCACTATTTGTGTAAAGGATCTTATAATGGTAATGCTTCTGTGGGAGAGAGAAAAAGAAAAGATAGGGCGCGCTACGAATTTTCTTGTTGGTTCTTCCTTTGTTTATAAAAAGACAATGGTTCTTCTATGTCACTTCCTGACCAGAGTAGATCATGACGTCATGGACTTAACTAACCGAACCGGCGCGGCGTGGTAAGCTCTAGGAAATATCCTCTTTGTACAATGTCACTCTCTCTATGAATGTCACTAATGTCAGACAATGTTTTTTTTTTTCATATTTTTTTCCTCTTTTTGGAGGTTATTTATTTAAGATAATTAGAAAGTAGGTATGCAGGTGTTTTCCAACATTTTAAAACACATTTAATTTCAGTTTTATCGCATAACATTTCTGAGGATGCTCAAAAGTTGAATATACATTGCCCAAAAGCAGAGAGCAGGAAAACATGTCTGCTTTACAAAATGTTCTCTTCGTTGCCTTCATATGCTGTTTATTTAAAACTCATGCCTGCAGTAACGTAAATGTAAGTGCAGCAGATATTGGAGCAAGTAGAAATACCAGCTACATCTCCCCTATCAATGTCATATACAGTAATAATGTATTGTCTACCTCAGTTAATTTTCCGAAAAATGTTTCGAGCAATCCTCAAATAAGTTTCGAAGGAGGATCTGTATCATCTACTATGGAAACCCATAGTGGTAGAGAACATGTAATTGAGCCTTCCGCAAACAAAGCTGTGACGAACAAGCCAGTAGGAAGTCCAAATCTGACAATGAGTGAGTTAAAGTTTTAAGATTAAAATTTCAATAGTAAATTAATATATCATTAATTTGAGTTAGTTAGGATTAGGAATGAATTGGGAATAATTTTTTTTTAGCAAAATCCGAGGTTCAGCCTGTTGTTGAGAGTATCCATGATGACGAAATACCTCCACAACATGATTATAATAAAAAAAGTGTGCCAAAAAAAGGGGTAAGTTTTCCTAAGTCCGATGTCTCATTGAATTCGAGTCCTAGCTATATTAGCAGCAATGTTGCAGACAAAACACATTCAAATGTAAGTGGTGCCAATCTATCTAATAAAACGTCTTCCACAATTAAGCCGATGAAACCTCTTCTAACAGAATCAGATAGCGATTATATAGATGTTAAAAATAATAGTAAAGAGGATATTTCCAAACAGAACATCTTAACAGTAGATCAAATAGATCTAACATTAGCTGGTAAGAAAAATAATCGTTCTGACTACATTGTTCCTATTGTTGCAGTTATTTTGTCTGTGCCACTTGTTGCCATTTTGATTTCTATAATTTACAAACGCTTCACCGATTGGTGGCAGCATAGAAATTATAAAAGAATGGATTTTTTGATCGAAGGAATGTATCATAATTGACAAATCTTTGCAAAAGATGATTATGTTATTGCATATTTTGAACAAATTGATATTTCATCAATTCTTAAAGGCCATGGCTAGAGTTTCCCACATCATGGGTTTTACCAAAACAGTGGATAAATATCTGCAAATGATAGCCACAATATTTCAGCAGAACTTAATATAAAAGTAGTACATTGTTCAGTACTTTAACCATGGCCTTTGTAAAATTAACTGGCATGTCCGTGTTGCACAAATTCTAGTTAATTAAATTTATAGAAGCCTTAGAACAATTAATTATTATTGTTACTTATTTTTTATGTTAAAATTGTTTGTTAAATATTTTAACTGTTACTCATTGGGAAACGTTTTCCTACATTTTTTTAGCATTTATTAATATTATTAAGGATTATTATTATCCCTAACCTTAGGAAAGATTGAATCTATATAATTTAACTAGAAAAAAGTGATGGAACAAAATTTGTTTACATACATTTTATATTTTTCTATATTTTTATAATATATTAAGCCCAAAGATTCTGATGTTTGTTATATACCTATTGTATGGTATTTGAATTAGGTAGGTATATGGGGTGTCTCAGTCTTGGTTTTGATTAATGTATTAGAACTTTCCTTCTAATACATTAATCAACACCTAACCCAACCTAAATAAAATAGTCAACTATTCTGCAAAATTATACATATTTTAAGCAATATGAAGAAATGAAGGATGAGAATGGTAAGCTTTTTGAGACACCCAAATACTTCTATACTCTTTGCGTTTAAAAGACGAATTGTGCATGAGTGCCTTATTGTAATAATACTGTTGTGATACCTTTTATTAGTAAAACTATCTGTATTTTTATACCCAAGTGAAGAAACTGTGTTATTAATAACTACTTATTATTATATAATAAATACCTGCTTGACTTATTTGTTTTTTTTTGTTATAACATTTCATATAAGCAAATTCTACATAATATTTATAATTGATTCGTTAGATATTGGAAGAACAGTAAATTAGCTGCATTTTTCTGGTTGTTTAAGGTAAATTACTATTTTAAAAATAGCAAACTGAAAATTTACTTTAAAACATGATACTTATAGTTTTAAAATCACGAAAGTGCATTGTTGTGCCTTTAAGCCTTGTCTCCTATAAAAAAGACACTACTGTACATCTGTTCCATGTAACGAGAAAACAAGCTAAAAATGGAGCAAATATAGGGCTGAAGAAGATCAATGGGCAGAGGACTTGTTTCATTGTTTCGTGTCAAGGCTATATCTAAAAATTAATACCAGTGCCGTTGGAATACCTTCACAATATCTTGGGTCATGATCAGAAAATCAACATAGAGCCTATTGTGGTGAAATCTGGAGAATATAAAGCTTTCAAAATAATGGCTAATAAAGCACTTGAAGATAAGTTGTTGAATGCCAATAATTGGCCTGAAATATAATCAAAAAGATTAATTTTTTTCGTTCACAGCCGTCTGGACTCGAGAATTCAAATAACAACCGATCCAGAAGATTCAAGCCATCAAAGAATGTATTTTTTCGTATTTGTACACGCGGTGTACTCAGCGCCACTGCGACCCTTGGTCTATTGTGGATCACATCTGTGGTTTCCACTAGACCAGAGGCTCGATCCTTGTCGTGAAATCGAATAGCTTTCTAGGATGGATAGTTTTCAAATCTGCAAATGTAATTTAAGAATTTTCAAACACCGTTTGTCTGATTCTTTCCATTGCTGTACAGTAGCATAAAACATGCTCCATTTTTTCTTCGTCCTCCAAGCACAAGCGGCATTCCGTTTCTTCGACAAGCCCTATCTTGTTCATGTGGCTTCTTAGTCAACAATGGTCAGTGTACATGCCAACTACAGCCTGCACCCGTTGTCGGGCAAGTTGAAGAAGTTGTTTAGTTCTCACTCCTGATTCCTGATGGTATTCACTGCATCTTGAATGAGTTAGCTCAGTAACTATCTCCATTTGTCTACAGGCTGCTCTGCTGTTGTGTCAACCTGGAGAGACCTTCTTTAGCTGTGTTGTAAGCTTTTCCCAGTACTGGTTCTGGTCCTAGGAAGGCCATTGCGGCCGCTTGCTTCGCATGAGCATCAACTTTTTCGTTGCCTTCATATCCTGTATGTCCAAGTATCCAGATCAGTGTAAATTTATTTTGTCTACCCAGTTTGGTGAGTAGTTGCTGGCAGTTCCATACTGCCTTGAATGAACAACGGCTTACTATTTTTGCACCATGCCGCTGCATGGTACCATCATTGGTCTTGGAACCGTCTGTGAACCAACTATTTCGTGTTGTTCTCAGATGTTAGGAGTCTTTTGCCCATTCGTTTCTCTCTAGTAGGAGGACGTCATAGGCATGATAATAGTTAGTTTTGGTAGGCATAACATCTGATGGTAGAGACAACACACTGTCCCGCTCATTAGCGTTTTTCAGCTTGTTGGGCACCATGATGATCGCCTGCGGATTGTTGATCACCGCCTGTGTCAATCTATACGTAGCCCATTTGGCCTCCCTCACCAGTACTATTTGGAGGTCGCAGATTTAGAAGACACTCAAGCGCTGCCGCTGGTGTAGTATCGAATGCGGCACTAATTGCCAGACACGCTTGTCTTTGTATCGAAGAAGGTAAACCATAAATTAGAACTGGCAACATAAATACCCTTAGTCTTACTTCATGCAGAAACTATCCTTAGATGTTATGTGCCAATGAAGCATGGTTCACAACAGAAAAATCTTATTATTTGAAGCTGAACAGTTATGAACTCTCGTGGGGGTGATGTCATTGTCCTGGTGAGGTGCGACTTAAATAAATATCAAACTTAAGGATTTGCAAATATGCATTAGTGGACACATGTATTTGATGTCTACATCACTATTGAATATTCTTTGTCATTTTGCTGTGTGCAGTGTTTAGCATCCTCCGGAAGTATTTTGTGGATGTTTGGAAAGATTGCTAGTACTTCTATGTACGCGTGATATACCTATTTTTATAACAATGACTATGATTTTTTGACTGAAACTAATTACTATAGTTTGCATGACTATCAAAAGTGCAGTGCAAGAATCACCCAAGTTCAGGAGGGTACAGAGTTGATATCTCTAAAAGTATTAAGCAAACTATCAAATAACCCGAAAAACATCCGATCACACAAACTCTTTTTCAAAAAAATTAAAAACTCGATGAATATTTTGAAACTATTTATTGAAGCCGCACTGTGGTGGTTCTTTGACTTAGTTCCTTGTATTTTAAAATTAACGATTCCAATACATTGTAAATTCACAATAGACTTAGTTCTGAACTACTGGATCTTTCAAATATCAGTAACACCGTGCCAAATATAGACTTCTTAGGTTGTAAGCTCACTTTAAATTATTTTGTATTTTACGTATTTATTATATACATCCCTCACTCTGCCACCAGCACCGACGCCGAAACTTTTTTTGATCTCCACTCGTCACTGGACAGAATGCTTTCTAAAAACTTAATTTTTATGGGCGATTTCCTCAGCCTTAAACAGTATAATGCTGTCCCAAATTCAAACAATCGTTTCCTTGACCTTGTTTTTGCCAACTTTGCGGTTAATGTAGCTCATAATGATGTGCCTCTGGTCGAAGAGGAAGCACATCATCCTGCTCTGTCTCTTGATTTTCAGGCGGTACTTCCCCATGCCGTCAACTTTCCTGTGAACAACGCTCAACCTCCCCGCTTCAACTTTCGTAAAGCTGATTATCCCAGGTTGTATGCATCGTTATTGCACACTGACTGGTCTCGCCTTCTTGAATCTCCTGATGTTGTTAGCGCATGTCAGTCTTTCGATGAAATTCTTAATAATAACTTTGCTGCCTGCACACCTCTTAAGCTACTTGAAAGAAGGCGTTTTCCCTCTTAGAGAATTGATTGACAACATTTTCAGGAAAGAAAAATTGCGTCGTCTTCAGACGCGCGAATCTGCCTTTTACCAGGCAAAGTATAGTTCTTTGCGTAGGCTAATTAAATCACTAACTCAGAGGGACTATAAGGACTTCATTGGGACTGCTGAGCGAAATATAACCAACAACCCCTTCAATTTTTGGTCTTGCGTTCGAATTAAAAACGCTCAATCTCGCATACCAGCCACTATGAACTACGCAAATAAGTCCGTCCATGGGCCTCATAATATCGTATCTGCCTTTGCTGACTTTTTTGGAAGTGTCTATGGGCGACCCGAGCACGGCGATTGGTGCGCTCAAACGGAACACTGTGAGTTAAGTGACATTCCCTCACTCACTTCCGAGGACGTAACGTCGGCTTGCAAAATGCTGAAAAATATATCATCATATGGGCCGGACCGAATTACCAGCTTTTTGGTGAGAGAGTGTTCCTCTGTCATGAGTGTCACATTTGTCACATTTTCAACTCAACTTGATCTTGGGCACTGATGTGTTTCCGGAGGTATTTTTTTTTTTTATGGCAGTGGCACACACACTAAAGGGAGATCCTATGGCGCTCGACGAGCGGTGTGTGTGCGAAGATGTTGATTGACACGGTTCTTGAATATTTGTAGGTTGTAATTAGTGGGAAACAGATGTCCTGGAAGTGAGTTCCACAGTGATGCAGTGCGCCAGACAAAGGAGTTCTGGTAAAGCGATGTTCTAGGTGTTTCTAGTTGTACGACGAACTGGTGCGCTCCTGCCGTCTGTCGGGACTGTCTGACAGGAGTTGCCAGGGGCGGGATTATGCGGGCCAAATCCTGGGAACATCTGCCGTGAAAGTATCTGTAAAACAGAGACATCTCGGCCACATGTCTGCGATGTTCCAGACTATCCAGATTCCGGGTCAACTCCGGATCGCCGACGAGACGCACAGCCCTCTTCTGAATGGAATCCAGCAGCTTTAGGGTATGCTTTGGTGCGGAACCCCAGATATGTGAGCAATATTCTAAGCACGGTCTTATTTGCGCTTTGTACAGCAAGAGCAACTGCTGCGGTGTATAGAGTTTTTTGTTGCGAAATAGCGCACCAAGCTTCTGGGAGGCTGATTTTGCGATGTTAGCAACATGGTCATGCCATGACATATTGCTGTTGACCGAGACACCCAGCAGCCCGATTGACGAGGATGAAGGAATGGTCGATCCTGCCATAATGATGTCAGGGCCCGCTGTATTGGCCCTCTTAGTAAACGTTGCTGCTTGGGTCTTTGCTGCATTGAACTGGACCAAATTTCGGTCGCCCCAAGTTTGAACTTTCTCCAGGTCTTGATTAATTGCTGTAATCTGCTCCTGTCTGCGGTGATGAGTCTCAGTCGCTGGTAAGGGTTTTTCTGATCTAAAGTGGGAGACAAGGGTACTGTCATCTGCAAAACTGTAAACAGGATTATTCGTTTCGATCAGCAGGTCATTAATATAGATGAGGAACAGAGTTGGTGAAAGTATTGCGCCCTGAGGCACGCCCGCCTTGATGGTGAATGTGTCCGAGATGTGTCCATCGACTGCAACGTGTAGGGATCGGTTCTTAAGGAAACTGGCCAGCCAGCTGCAGAGAGAGGCGGGCAGTCCCAAGGACGGCAGTTTGTTGAGCAGTCCGTCATGCCAAACTCTGTCGAATGCCTTTGAAATATCCAACGCAATCGCTCGAGACTCTCCGTAGTTTTCAATTGCCCTACTCCATATATGAGTGACATAGGCCAATATATCTCCTGTCGATCTCTCTTTGCGAAAGCCGTATTGATTATCGCTGATTATTCTGTTGCTCTCGAGGTACTTGAGTAGTTGCTGGTTGACTACACGTTCCATGACTTTGGAGATTATTGGAAGCAAGGCAATTGGGCGATAGTTTGAGGGCGTGGTTTTCTTGCCTTTTTTTGGAACAGGTTGCACTCGAGCGACTTTCCAAGAGGATGGGTAAATCCCTTTTCTGTAAGAAAGAGAAAAAAGCCTGGAAAAAACGGGTGTTAGTTCGTTGGCGCAGTTCTTTAGCACGATGGCAGGTATTCCGTCCGGTCCTGATGCCTTTTGCGTATCTAGTTCTTTAAGGATTTTGCGAATATCACGGTGAGAAAACTTGACTTCTGCCATGGTAGTGTTGATGTTCGGTATAGTGGGGAGAGTCTTGCCTTGGGGCACGTCTAAGGTAGAGTGCGATGAAAACATTTTGGCGAGCATGTTTGCTTTTTCCTTGGCTGTAGTCGCCGTGATGCCACGTTCGTCCGTCAAAGGTGGGAGAGACGTTTTTGTAAAGTTGTTACTTACTGCCTTTGCTACCGACCAGAAATTCCTGGAACCACTGGGGCATTGCAAAAGTTTATTCCTGATCCTTTGATTGTGTTTGTCCTTAGTTTCGTCGATCACACGCTTGCACTAGTTTCTCGCTTCGATAAAATAATTGCGATTTTCAGCGGTCTGACTTTGCTGCCAGTACTTATAGGCTTGCTGTTTCCTTCCTACAGCTCTTTCGCATCTTTTGTCGAACCAGGGCTTTCCTTTTGATGGTAACTTGATGGAATTTGGGATGTATGCTTCCATTCCTGAGGAGATTACTTGCATGATCTCTTCGCCGCAGTCTGACGGGTCGTCAGTGGCAAAGCAGACGTCGAGCCAAGGAAAATCTAGGTAGAACTGCCTTAGATCGTCCCAGTTTGCAGAATTGTAATGCCAGATTTTGCGAGGCAATGGTGGATCCTTCTGCATGAGTGGCAATTCACAAACCGTTGTAATAAGTTTGTGGTCGGAGGTACCTAATGGCGGACCAACTGTAACCTTGTACTGGTCAGGATTAGTGGTCAGAAAAAGATCCCGGAGGGCGGCGAATTCGCCCCTCTCTGAGATTCGAGTTGGTTCGTCTACAAGTTGAGTAAGCCCGCAGCTGATGGCAAATGCTTCAGCTTCTCTACCTTCGTTGTCGGTCTTGTTGTGATGTTTGAGCCAGTTGGTGTTGTGGGCATTGAAGTCTCCCAGAACGATTATTTCTGAACTGGGGTGATCGACCTGTATTGAGTCAAAAGTGGTAGCTAGTGTTGAGAAAAAGCTTTCGCTCGGAGGGCGATAGAGACAACATATAAACTTGGTTAATCCCTTGGCGGTGAACTTGAGCCACATGACGTCAAGGTTGTTCGGTTCGGGTGTTTCCTCGCGGTGACATGAAAGGTCGCTTCGGACAAAAAGGCATATTCCGAACTTATATCTAAATCGGGTATGTAAGTCGTAACAAGGATAGAGGTAGTTCACTGTTGTTGTTGTTGTAGAACATACTTGTGTTTCTGTAAGGGCTACTATGTGTGGTCTATTTGCTTGTAGATGTTGGTGTACCGAATTTATGTTTGTATTTAGCCTCTTATGTTGCAGAAATCTATTCTAAATTGGTTCAGTATCTTTGCTGTCTGTGAAATGCGGAATGAAGGGCTCCCAGGGCCACCCAGCGCCCGGAGATCCGAATGGCCGGGGAGTTTACTTCCGGAATATTTTGATCCTGGAAGCACCATCATGTCCATATATTCCTACTGTGGAACCCGGGACCACCAGCGCGGAAACGGAACGTGATTTGGGAAAACCACTTAGCGCTTCCCAATTCTGGTGGGGTGGTCTTTCACCGGACGATGCGAGTAGGCTTATGCATCTACCACCTAGGGCCGCTTCCACTCGAAGCATCGGCCTCAGACTCATTCCTTTGGCGGTCCCTAGTCTGACAGGGGTAAAAATGGGGTTTGTTGGATCACTCCCCAGTGATCAGCTCCAGACTTTGTACTTTGGTGTTCTCCAG
Organism: Pissodes strobi; assembly: GCA_016904865.1. Taxonomy (NCBI): domain Eukaryota; kingdom Metazoa; phylum Arthropoda; class Insecta; order Coleoptera; family Curculionidae; genus Pissodes; species Pissodes strobi. The sequence goes on along the minus strand of MU184609.1, from coordinate 4,886 downwards.
CCTGGAGGAGGACGTTGGGATTTGATGGGCCACATCCCGTGGCAACTCGGAATTGTGGGGGCGTCACTCCCCGTAATCAAACTGCTCTCACCAGTTTGACGTTCCTGCCAGCCAATACAATGCAGCCCCTCTTGCCACAAACTGTCATTGATCAGCTCCAGACTTTGTACTTTGGTGTTCTCCAGCCTGGGGGAGGACGATGGGATTTGATGCGCCATATCCCATGGCAACTCGGAATGGCGGGGGCGTCACTCCCCGTAATCAAACTCCTCTCACCAGTTTGACGTTCCTGCCAGTAGTTTGACGTTCCTGCCAGTATGGCAGGTATGGAAGATTTCCAGGGTTTGCCCTATTCTCAAAAAAGGCGACCCATCTCTAATAGAAAATTATCGTTCTATTTCCATATTATGCAACATTCCCAAGGTGCTAGAGATTGTCTTACAGAAATACCTATTCTTCAAAATACGTAACAGATTGTCAGTTCATCAACACGGCTTTTTTCCAGAAGATCATGTGTGACTAATCTCTGCTCTTTCTCATCTAATGTCTGCGACGCCCTTAACAGCAGAAGTCAACTCGAGATGTCATTTATTTTCACATTACATTTTACTACGGAAGGCAGCTTTTCTTTTTAGTTTAATTGGTATGTTGGACTTGAATATGTTGCTTAGTTTGCCATATATGCTGCCCATTCCAGAGTCACTCTCCTTGCCAGTTCGCATGTTTGATTGTCTCTGCTGATTTTTACCTCATGTCCCAGATATATTGTCGATCCGTCCACTTCTATTTGTTCACTTGGCACTAAGTTTGTCATCATCTTTCTTTTGCTGTAATTGATTTGCAATCCGACTTTCTGTGAGACATTTTTAAGATCTATAAGCATGTTCTTAGCATCTTCTAGATTGTCGGTTATTAGAACTATGTCGTCAGCAAACCGAAGGTGATTTAGTTGTTCGCCATCGATTTTAACTCCCTTGGTGTCCCCCTTGACGTCCTTAAACGCATGTTCTAAAATAGCGGTAAATAGTTTAGGCGACATGGTATCTCCCTGTCTAACTCCGCGTTTGACGTTAATTTGTCTGATGTTGGCGTGGAGTTTGACTGTAGTTGTTGCATTCCTATAGATGTTTAGGATAATTTCAGCGTACCTGTAGTCCAGTCATTCCTTTAGACATTTCATAATTGCATCAAACTCCACAGTCTCAAATGCCTTCTGAAAGTCCACGAACAGTAGAGCCAGTGGTCGGTTGTACTTAATAGTTTTTTCTATAAGTACTTTCTGAACTTGAAGGTGGTTCCATATCCAGATCGAAAACCAGCTTGCTCTCTTGGCTGTTAAATCTTCATCTTATTCTCAATTCTCGAGGTTATAATTCGTGTATATAACTTGTATAAGTGGTTTAACAGGCTGATAGGCCTGTAGTGTTCAAGATTTGTGTTGTCCCCTTTTTGTGCATTAGGATCATAATTGCATCGTTCCATCGAGAAGGAATGGCTTGCTGGTATAGGCACAGGTTAAGAAGGATCTGTATTTTTGACAGCAATGTTTCTCCTCCAAGTTTTATAGCCTCATGGTGATTTCGTACTCTCCTGCGGCTTTATTATGTTTCATTTTGGTCAAGGCATAGATAATTTATTAATGTCTGGAATATCCTCTGACCCTTGATTTATGACTCTATCGATGGTAAGCTCGACCGGCTCGGCAGCCAGTTCATTTCTGTTCCTATATAGTTCTTCATAAATCTCCTCTGCCACCTTTATTATTTGCTCCCTGTTTGAATTAAGGTTTCCTTGCATATCCTTAAGTGCGAATATTTCTTTCTTTCCATTTTCGAATTTTCTTCTCAGGACTGTCATGCTCCTGTTGTCTTCAATGGTTTGCATGATTTTTTCCTCTTTGTATTTTCGTATGTCTTTCCTTATTGAATTCGAAATGTTAATATTTCGAATCTCTTGGGGAGATGATGATGATGATGATATATACAGCTATTTACGTTGTGATTTGCTATGATTATTATCGTAACTTGTTATGTGCTGGTATGATTAGTTAGCAATAGTATGTCATTCGTAGGATTTTACTTCCTCTCGTCATATACATACCTATTTGAATTTCCTGTAATTGGGCCCTTGGGCCTGTTGGAAATATATGGTTATTTATATATTTATTTAAATTATGCCTATGGAAATAAATGATTTTTATTTGTATATTTATTTATTAATTAAATTGAAAGTATAGTTGATTGATAAAAAAATCTGTGACAATTTTGTATTTCTTATATTAATATTCCCTTATATTTTTTACAATGATCAAACATTTATACATAAAACAACAAATTAATAAAGGTTTTTGAAAGAATTTTATGTTGAGAAATCAGCTTAGCTTGTTATGGGTACTTTTGGAAATATGCATTTAGCTATAGTTTATTGAATTAAGGGTCGCTAAAAAGTTGGTAATGCCACTTTTGACAAAACTGGAAAGCTTCCGTTAATATAACACGAACTCAACTGGACCATTTTAGAGTAAATAAGTTAATTTTCTTCTATAATCTTTGCAATATTAGTCGATTTTCTTAGGTTATCCTGTGCCACTGCCAGTTCCCAGTTTGTCAAATATGGTTTTAAAAATTGCATTTGGTAAAACATCCCTAATTAGGTTGCTCTGTAATTACAAATAATACAAAAGTGCGTTTCTTAAAATTATTTTCTTAATAAACATTTATGGCATTTCAATTGGCCTGACTGCTTTTAATCATATTTCTAGAAAATGCTGACATAGTATGCATCTGGTTATAATGCTTGTCCTTTCTTTTAGGCCTTTCTGAAAAATGTTTATTAAACTCTTTTCAACTTTCATTTTTGTGCATTATGGCGATTAATTTTCATTATTTATTAAACATAATTTTAATTACTAATAATGTTTCTACGAAATCCAAAATGCTGGCAATATCATCGTTTTAAGTAAAAAATAATTGATGACACAAAATTCTTTCAACTCTAGATCATTTTCTGTAATATAAATAATATTATACGGTGATCAATCATATTATATAACAATATATTAATTACGCCTAAAAATCACATTTTTACAATATTTTTATCCCGGTCATGTTCAGGAGATTTAATAGCTTTATACCCTATAATTCTTATAGTAAATTGTTACCTTATCTTTACCAAGAAGTTTTTACGTTAAATTAAATTTTCTTTTATTGCAAATATGCCAAGTGAATAAAACTATAATTTTGATTATTTTTTAACCTTGTGGAAACAAAGGGTAGGTAATTATAAATAACAAGAATAAAATAGAATCTCGTATATTAAATCTGCTTGCAGGCCTACACTCTACATAAAACAAAGAATTGATTGTCAAAAATATAAATTAATAAGTCTAGAAGAATCAGGCGAACATAATGCTTTAAAATTTAATTTGTTATTAAGAAATAGCATGTAAAAAAATCACTCTATGGTACTGGCTTCATTAGAAGTTGCCTAGTAATGTGAGACCTATTTTTAACATTACCCTAAAGAATAAAATAAATATCTAAGACAATATAAAATATTAAGCAAATATTTTAATAAACTATTTCTACATACAGGGTTTCCACAAATTTCACACTTTAAACCTAGAAGTGACTTGAAATCCTTTTTATCAAATGTGAAAACGTACCTAAATAAAAGTGTTTTGGTGGCAATTGTAATAAAAAATAATCCTTTATTGCATATACAAAAGCTATGTTACGTAAAGCAGGACATTATACATGCCTTCTACCATAATGTAAAAATATTTCGTTAAATCATAAGGGTTGTTCGTTAAGCTTTCCTGTTTCTATCATTAAATTTTCCGCAAAAGTTTACATCTACATATAATAACAATATTATTTATTTTTTAGTTAAATCGGGCAGATATAACCATATCAACGTTCTTTCAAATATGAAGCCATCGAGCCCAAAGTTCAAATCCACAATGCAAAGCTTTTAATTCCGAGAAGTGTGACTTCAGGTTTAAGGCCTGGAATGTAGGAAAATATATCGACTTTTAACCTCTGAATTCGTACTTCATGCTTTGTAGGTCTGAATCAGATATCTATCAGAAATTACAGCATAAAGCCTAAATTGCTCATATAATTCCAGAGTTCAAAACACTATAGTGTCCCAAGTGAGGAAAGGCAACTTAACGAATAACCCCTTATTATATACGATCTATGCAACTCTTAGCCTGTTCGGAGAAGCTAGAAGACTCAATTTTTCTAAAATTGGTCCTAAAATCAACTATTGCTTTAAAAAAAATATGAATCCTTAATCACGTGAAGTTCTTGAAACATGTGCATATTTATGCTATGAATTACTTATTATTAAGAAATTCAGTGCCTACGTTATAATGCCGGACTTATTTAAAATGCAAGTAAAAAAATCAAGCTGCCTTAAAAACCCTGTATAATATTTCTACAAATGTACAACCCCCACTATCTTTCTTAATCGTCGGCCAGTCTTTTCATTCTATCACACTCGTTCTACTCTCCGTTCCTTTAATCAGAAAGTTATCTCCACTCTAATTAATTAATATTATAAAACTGGAGTAAATATACAAACAGACATGAAATGTTCTTTAAAAATAATTGGTTTCTTATTAGTTTCACTCATTTGAAATCGAATTTTTCAACGCTCGACTATAGCGGGCTATTTATTGCAGGGCTTAATCCTGCTTATTTGTATCAGGCTGATCTGTGAAAAATCCTGATCCGAATTTCCTATTGGCCAGAATGGCTCAGTATTCCATACGCCCGTTTGAAATAAGCTTTCAAACTACTGATATAGCATCTGATTGGATGGATGCTGAAGGTCGAGATATTCTGCCGCCGACCCATAGGTATCCCCCCCCCCCCCCCCCC
>MU184608.1:92662-139029 GCA_016904865.1 Pissodes strobi | reverse complement strand
ATTGTAGTAAATTGGAAAAATACAATTATATAATATATATTTAAAGTTTTATGTTCCAGTTAAAAAAAACAGCAAACAACTTTTTCGAATACTAAGTAACTAAAAATAACTCTTGGAGTAATATTCAAATGTTGTTTTTTACTCCGTGAATAAAAGTGGATAGTGAGTAAAAAAATTATAACGTCAATTCGCATTTTGAATATGACTTACATTGTTTATATATTAAAGTCCTTAATAAAACATTAATTATGAATTCCCGGTGGGATAAACATGAATCACCTTCAAATCAGCTTATTTGGGCAATAATTGATTTTTTGTTTTAAAAATAAATAGTACATTGGACATCTCTGTGCTTTGCTGTATTGAAAGCCATCTAAGTGGCTTTAGCATCAAATTAATGGGAGTATAATGTGTACAGAATAATATAATGCGCATAGCTTTATTTCGTAGCAACTGGAGTCTTTGTATATCAGCCTTTTTACCTCATATCAACAATGAAAAACAGTAATTGAAATGCGGATATATAATGGTATTATATATAAGTAAGAACACGACACGACTCCAGTGACTAAGAATCTCAGCTATTCTCCTAAAAAATTCTATCTTTTCCAATTTTTTTTTCTAATAGTGAAACGGACCAGACCGGGGTCAATATTTTTGAAATTAATAGTAGTATTTTTTTTAATTATTTTAATTTAAGGCATTTTTCCAAAATTTATATTTTAAAATGGGAGGAGAGTGAAAAGTGTCAGACTAGGATCAAATTATTCCTTAAAAATACGGGAAAACCCATCAAGACAAATAATTTTCAGTAAAATAGATTTAATATATATATACATTATAATATGCATATAATATAATAATATTCCAATGGTAAACTTTAACGGGGCTTAAACAAGCAAAATCATGGGCTTGCAATGCGCTCGCTACAACCACTTAAAATTCTTGAAGTTTGATAAGGGAATTAGGTTCCTATATTGCCACGCAATAAGGGTGAAGATACCGTAAGTCAAGTAAAAGGCAAGGGGAGATGCGTGACGTTGGCTGGATACAGAGGAAGGTTCCATATAAAAAGCCAACCGACAGCATTGAATATTATTCTAAAATTTATTCTTTTAAAGGTACGAACGAAACTCTGCTCGACCACTAATTAATTTCTTGAACTGGAAAATTCTAAATTTAAATTAATTAAAGGGGAATGTTGATTATTGATATTTTCTCAAAAAAGTCGTGTTAATCTACAGCGTCCGAACCTAACGGTGTCCGGTGCTGGATTGCAAGTCTGTGTGAGGAAATAATTAATAAGCAACATTAGGGGAATTTAATAATTTCTTGAAATTCATTCTAAATTTTAAACTCTATTTTAAATAATTAAAGTAGAATGTTGGTTATTGGTATTTTCTCAAGGGGGCGTGTGAATCTACAGCGTCCGAGCCTCACGGTGTCCGGTGCTGGATTGCAAGTCTGTGGGAGGAAATAATTAATAACAACATTAGGGGAAATTAAATTTATTTCAAAATAAAAAAAATCAATTTAACATATTTAATGCTGATATTGAACTTTCCGATAGAGTATTGCAATTTTTATAGCGTCCGAACCTCTGATGGTGTGCGGTGCTTGTTTTGCAAGACTTTAGCGGAAATTCAATACGAGCTACATTGTTGTTGCATTTTTTATGGTATTTTGGTGCGATTAAACGTCGATCCTAATATGGCGGTGTACGATGTTAACAATCTAAAGTTCCATGGAGTAATGCACTAACAATTTCAGAATTCTGACATATTTGTTAATGAGGAATAAAAGAAGATCCTAACGCCGAACCTTATATAACGGTGTACGATGTGGGGATTGACTGATATTACCATTGACAAATTGAGAATTCTGGAAGGGTCACGGGGGGGGGCTCAATTTATTTGATATGGAATTTTCCTGTTCCATGATTCTAAAATTTATTCTTTTAAAGGGTTCGCCTGTGAACTCAACAACAACAACAAATCAGCAAAACGAATACTCGGGGAACGGCTAAGAGGGCTGGGGGAGAAAAATCAATAAACCAAATTCTTCCAGGTAAGCGCAATTACACGAAAATGGGAAGGGGAATTATATCAAGAAAAAAATGGGTTCTATAAATTTTGGTCACGTTTAATGCTATCCTGGTCACACTAACTCTGGTCCCAAATAAACCCTTAAATTTCGAAAGTAAATATAAAAGAATTTAAATGTCTAGACAGACAATAATCGATCGAAAGTTCAAATGTTTTCCGAATTTCACAGCTGTTAAATAGGTCACTAGCACTTGTTTCATTCTTGTAGTAAAGTTAAGGACATCTGGTGAATGAGAGTCAATGGGCACGATGATTTTTGAAGGGTACCTTCTATCGAAGTCATCTGGTTAAGAACAAAATAGTAAATAGTACGGATTGCCGCAGGCAAGATCCGTACTCCCGAAATTTTATTTATTTAATTACGTACAACTGAATATCCCGAGTGTATGATACGATAGTTGGTTGAATTTGAATTGTACGTTGTTGTGTGATGTCTGAATGAATGGGAATATGCAGAGGTACGTACACGCGAATAATAATGTATTGGCATTGAAGCGATAGGTTGTAGAGAGGGTAACGAGTTAAGTCGATGATTAATTGACAAAACCCATGGATGTCCGACAGGAGTTGTTAGGAACTGTGCGTCCGCTCCTGGACCGTTGTCTTTCGGCTTGCTTGGTGTTTAATTATATTGCTTGACTTGTTTCCCGTTTTAAAATCTCCGCAATTATCGTAACCGTTGTTACGTTAAGTTCTGGACTAATACAATATTATGAGAAGAGAACAATGCAGTAATTATCAGGTACAACGTACCATGCCCACAAAAAAAAACATTCGGTAATTAATAATCTCCAATAATATATTAGCATTGAGACGTTCAGTTATACCTAAAGTATAACTGGCGTGTTGTATGTGATAAGTGACAGGTATCACATCCAATTACTCTGGACTAATATATTAATAGGTGAACTGATTCGTGAATTAAAAATGGTACATATTAAGTACTACGGTCCTGGATGTTACTACAAGTTATGAAGGGTGGCATAATTAAGTATATTTAGAGTTTAACAAAATGACTTCTCACATATGTTCATACTGAACTTTAAGAAGATTAAGATGTTCTTTCTTCATTTATTAAGATTTGTTTTAGGTTAACATGTGCTGACTGGTTCCGTTTATTTAATAAATGTATTAAATGTTCTTGGTCTATTAATTGCTAAAATAAGATAAAAAAAAAAGGAAACAATAGTTTCCAACAAAGAAAAACATAAACGACTTTTGCGGCTCCAAACTCTAAAGAACTTGGGAGATACTAAATACACAATGTAATGGATGGGTCAAAATAGGTTTGTAAAAAAAAAAAAATTGTACGATCACGTGTCTGACTGCCGACTTTCAGAAGGTGATACATAGACTGGGGGTCGGTAAGTTTCAATATGATCTACATGTAATGAAAAATTAAGCTGAGAATCCAAGACTACCCCTAAATATTACTAGATGCATTTTCAAATAGGCTATTAGATATATCTATCTTAACCCAATAATTATTTTTTAGAAATCTATTACAATTCTGCTTAGAGCCAAAAAACCATGTACTTTGTCTTTTTTTTAACCTAAGCCTATTTACACACAACGAGTTATAAAGGATGTCAAGTTTTGATTTCGTAGTATCTACTACCTGATTAAAATCCTTCCCGCAAACACAGATCAACATATCGTCCCCAAACAAACTTAGAAATGTATAATTTAAAACTCGGTCTAGGTCATTGACATATAGCACAAACAAAAGGGGGCTCAGAACACTGCCCTGCGGCACCTCTATCTCACTATCAAACGGATTTGAGGACGCATTATTCACTCTAGTCACATGGGAGCGATCCTCCAGGTGATCAGTGAACCAAAAAAGTGCACTGTTTGTAATTCCATAGGCCTGTAGTTTGTGGATAAGTCTTCTCCTATTGATGAAGGTGAAGTAAAGAGTACCCAAGTACACAAAAAGCAGTCTTTAAAAATTTAACTGCTCAGATTTCTTGAACCATACTTAATGGGAAAATATTTGGCACCAATGATGAAGACATACTTTGTAGGCACAGCGATCAAAGAAAGCTTTCTCGCCCAGGGGATGTTCCTTTACAAATTGATGCTCTCAAAATAGACGTTATCTGAAACAAATTAAAATCTAATGTAATTTTGACTTAGTTTATAAAGAATTTGTTTGTCAAAAACTGAAACAATTAAAACAATACAAATGTGGAACAACCCAAAAAAGTAAATTTAAAGAAATCTAAACGCGCGTGCTTTAAAAGTGCTCTTATACACTTATATCATAATATGCTATTAATTAAATTCAATATTCATTCCATACATTTGTCATCCTTCCTTATACATGCCTATCAATCAATTAATTAACTAATCAAAACTGTTCATAGACACCTAAACGTGCAACATCTACTATGTACTTACGTACAAAATAAACGTTAATATGAGAAAGCATACTGATGGATATAAAAAAGTAGATGTAAAGATTTACCCTATCCCTATATATATGATTATTATAAAAATGTTCATCGTATTTAATTAAACCTGTTGTTTATTAAACTTGGAAACTGCTATTGCAATACTCTGATTTCCGACAAAAACTACAAAGCAAAGGAAGTGGGTACTTTTGTACTTACCTAGAAAAAAAAACGTAGATAGATAATCGCAATTTACTCAGCCCAAAATTAATCATTACAACCCAAACACAAACATTTTACAAAGTAAAGCTTGTTCAACTTGAACAATGGCGGAAAATATAAAAATAAACAATGAGATATTGGGAATTATTACGAACACTCGTCCACGCGGCTCCACTCCGCGCCGTCAGGTAACAGCCCTTGCGAATGCACCAATAGAAATGTAGGAACTCCCTCCTCGCAACGTTTCTCGTAGGACGCGTAGTAATTTCTTGAAATTCGTCAATGGGCACATTTCAGGCCGGACGCCATCTAGCGATGAGGCCTTTTTTCAGTTCGAGGTTGAATAACTATTCCCTATATAAACAAAGCTCTAGCTTTAAACTGGATTTATAGATTGACATAGCAGAAGCAGCACCACAGTCACCTTTACCCCTAGCCCCGAAGTAGAACCACCGGCAACGCTGCCCGGAGATATGTTACTCACGTGATATTTGACAAGTTTGTATGCATGTTAAAGGAAACAGGTCGCTCGTTTTCGGTACTCCTAATTAAATTGTATTTTTTACCGGGTTTTCGTTGATGTTTTACGAAAAACTTTTTTCTATTTTGGTATCATAAAGTAGTCTTTTCGATACGCAAAGTAGTGTCGAAAAGAAGCTCTTTTCGACACTACTTTTCTTGACTGGTTGCTATGATATTAACAAAACTGTTCAATGTCAAGGCTCGCTAGCAAAAATTTCGACACCGTTTTGAATGGGATTCCTAATAATACAGACGTCAAAAGTGACAAGATGGCCGCCCAACTTTTGATCGCGACTTGAATAAATTAATGTTTTTCATTAAAAAACGTGCGAAATAGAAAAAATAGTATAAAATACACGTTTTAAAAGACATTTAGCGCACTCGCACGTTAGGAAACTCCCCGCAAGCGGGTCGTTTCCTAATTTCCTGCTCGTGCGATAAAATATGCTCTTTTAAAACTGGTATCTTAATATACTATTATGAAGTGATTGTCCAGAACCTCTACGAAGTATTAGTTACTTTTTGGTGTAGATTCTCCGTAATATCAGTAAAAAAAGAGATAAATAGTGAAACCGGTTGGCCTGCCCGGGTCGTTTACGTTACTCTAATGGCGGCATATTCTGTGTCCAGTTCAATTTTATTCATAGTGTTGTTTATTTTAGCTTATAACCGATTTGTAGGTAAAATAAGGGAAAATATATATAGTTGCATAAACTTAGTTTGGAAAGGTGGTAAGTCGGTACCCTTTTTTGCATTTATTTATTCACCTAATAAGGCATTTCACTTAAATATGATTTGAATTGACCAAGTACTACGGCTATTACCGGTTTAAAAACTTATCTTTGAACAATAATTACAAAGTAACAAAATGTTATGTATGTTATTTCGCTAGGTATAACAAAACAAGTTGCAAATGAGAGATACCTATAATCACAATTCTTGAAAATATTGTTATACATGCAGAGTGCATCATAAACGTGGGAACAAAATCTCGACTTGATTTTTTTTTTGTCTGGAATTGAAAGGAAAAGCATAGAAATACTAATATAAAAGTACCTGTGAAACAAAGTTTACATAGAAATTAATGTAAACGTGTGGTGTTGAACTTGAGACTTTATAATGAACATTAAAATCATATACAATATAAGTCAATATTGATCTGATGGCAACAGTTTTTAGAGATGGGAAATACAAAAACAAATTTAACTTAAATATACGATTTTACAGGCAAAAATAAGAGGTACTGGTAAAAGATAAATCTAAACATTCTAAGTGATTTTTCAAGGCCGCGTCATGACACGCTTTGAAATTTTCGTCTCCCAAGATGGATAAAGTATATGACCCCCTCTCTCTCTCTCTCTCTCTTTTTCTCTTATGGAATCGGTAAATAAGTAGCATTATAAGATCCTTTACACAAATAGTGCACTATATAAAAATCGGCCTTTCCTATTGGTCGATCCGCATGGCCCTCCGCTCGCTTCGCTCGCTACGGGGGCTCAAGAAAAGGAAACTAACCAGGTGCTAACCCAAGATATACCCAAAATCAAGAAAAAAACTGTTTAGAAACTTAATCTTAAAAAAAAATAAAAAATAGCAACTGGGTTCGAACCTAGGTCGTCCAAGTGAGACCCAGCTGTATAAACCTCTACACCACAAGAGCTCTTGACAGAAATCGATTGCATCACGCAGACATATCGTAATACGAGATGGATCGACCAATAGGAGAGGTCGATTTTTACATAGTGCACTATTTGTGTAAAGGATCTTTAAATGCAAATAAGTATTCACTTCTATCACGTATACTGTGTTACACGCCACACTTTTTTATTTTTCATGATCTTACAATGTTATAATTTTGATTAAATTCTTCAGAGAAGTATATTATACTCGCTTATGTGTTTCATTGGTCAGACATAAAAATTGATGAACTCCTTATGCTGTATTTTGGCTTACATCTATACTATAAATTACCTGGCTTAAATTTGCATTTTTAACTTATAAAGCCTATACTATGTCGATCAATAAATCTTTGAAAACTTAGGATTAATAATTAATGATAATCAACAATTATTGTTGTTCTGTGGCGTTCCGCCGGAACGTGCCGTGCGTATCAAAAGTGGTACGCGTACTAGTTTGGGTATATAGTAGAATAGAGTATTTGCGCCAGCATTCACATAGAGGGATGTGTTATCTCAAATAGAATTCAGACGACTTTATATATGCATAATATGTATTTATTTTTAGCAAAATAACAAAAATAAACAACATTTATTTATAATAAAATAACTACGTTTATAGAAAACTGCATAACAACACAGCCATACAAATAGATATATAACATGTATTGACAAAATATATACCTAGTCTAAAAGGTGGACAAAGGACAATTTTATATTTGGTTTATAAAAACAGCTAATAATTTTTCTCGTTTCCACTTCGCTAAAATGCATAATTATCTGTTCTTAACTTTGGATTACCTATGGATTGAATGCGGAAGAAGACAAACTAATCAAATTTTGCAAGATACCAAAAAGTTATTCTTCATTAAAACGCCTAAAAATTATATTATTTTTCAGTTTTCATGTACATACAGTTAGGGTTGTCAACGGTCTTCCAATCGGAAAAACAGTTCTTTGAACCAAAATGTCCTCTGTAGCTACGCTACAGCGGAGGGCGCAACTTGTTCTTTAAAAAAATATATTTTGCCGATGATAGCATATTCGTCTAAGATGGGAAACCTTTGTCTAGAACTAGGTGCGGAGAAATATCCTTCTCTTAACATTTTTGTTAATTTAATAGATCAATTAAATTTATAAGTGATAATTAACCAGAATTTGTTTCTATTAATTCGGACATTATGTACTTAATTTAAACAGAGTAATTAATTAATGTTTATTTAAATTTTATATTCTAATAAGTTTTGTTTTTACTGAACTTTTTCTTTTATAAACCTTGTCAAAACGTATGCAAATTAGCCCAAAAATGTTACCTGCCACGCTTTTGTCCTCCTTTCCTTCATTTCCAAGTTGGCAACCCTGCAAAAGTTATGTTCAATAATCACTCAAAAAATATTTTTAAGGGTGCCAACACCGTATAATTTTGCAACAAATTATGTTTTAGTAAAATTTTGTTTAAAAGTTGAGCAGAGATGAAAATTACACATATTTTGTTTCTTCTTACGTGGCTGTGATTTTGCACTTGAGCATAACTTTTAATTCTAAACAAGTTTTTTTCTATTTTGAGAAATAAAGATGCTTTGCTCTTGGCCATTTTTAAATTTTTTTAAATTCTAAATACCTTGTATATTAAAACTGAAAAATAATAAAAATTTTACAAAAGACGTAGGCGTTTTTATGAAGAATAACTTTTTTGTGTCTTTCAAAATATAATTCACTTCCGGAGTTAAATCCCGTGGGCAAACTAATAATTTCACATTTAGTCTAATTTGGTTGATAATGTTATGTTATTGTATAACCCAAACTAACTTGTTTCCATAATAAATAAATATTTATAACCTACAAAATATCCAAAACGTTTGATAAGTAAAATAGTCAAGTTTAAAATAAAATACCACTTCACTCCTACAATCTTTAAAATTAAGCTAAGACCAATGAACACGTATATGATCTATGTATATATCTTTGTAAAAATCGTCATTACGCATGTCTTCAGAAACCTCACCGAATGATGCGTAAACGCAAAAAAATATTACGCGCAGTCTATTTATTGCTGGCCTATTTCAAACCAGTTCAATAAATATTGGATATTTCGTATATACTAGTTATAAAAAAGAAATAAACACAGTCAATATTAAAAACATTTGGTCTAATTTTTTATAAAACTCGTCAAATATTATTGACTATTCGCTAGGTACCGGCTAAAACGCCAGTAAGTCCTGTTACGAGAATAAAATTTAAACACTGAATAATTCAAACAAAAATCGTTATCGTTAAAAAATCATTCAAAGGTTAAGTAACACTAATGCAGCAAATACAGGAAAACAAAACCGGGCAGTCCTTAGAAATCGGATCACTGTTATTACTATATGGGACAGTGTATCATTTATAAAATCATGTATATACGCTGTAATAATTTGCCGTTATTCGCAAACCGGGTATAATGTACGCCAGTTAAACGATAAACGAAACCTCGCGATGACTTAATTAATAAACTTCGCAATAGTCCACTGTGATTGGACGTGTTTAGCTATTCTAGAAAGCTGCATCATATTCGCGATTTTCTTCTAATTTATATATAAACAGCTGCCTGCGTTGCATTATTATTTCGAAATGATGATGTCCAACAAATACGAGAAAACAATTAGAAGCGCCGCACGTGGGGTAATTGCTCACGTTATTGGTCTGTGGTAAAGAAGCAGAAAATATATGTTTAAATATTCCTATTAAACATCGAACGGAACGGGTGACCGGTTCCACATCTACTATATGTTCTGGCAAGAAAATACTGCGATTATCATATAAAGATAAAATAGATGATGGCCATTTTTAAGTAATTCAACGCACAACAAGATTTTGACTTAAATTTAAAAAAGTTCGGACCTGCAAAAAATTATTTGCCAATATAAGGGCAAAATAGATTTTATTGTACAGGTATAAAACCTTAAATCGGCTTTTACGATCAAGGATTTATTTGTCGCAAGTGCCAAAATAAACAAAAATTTCTCAATGCTGGCGTGTAAAATAGCTTTTAGCTGTAAGGTAATACAGGAATACGAAACTCAGCTTTAGCAGCCCGCTAATGGTGGTGCATGCTAGTTTCCGAAACTGCCTTTGCCCAGGTGCTGCTTCAGTTTTTCGCTCGGGAATAACAATTGGGGACTATCATGGACAAATGAATAGGGATAATTTCAAAAAAGTAGCTTATAGAGAAGCTTTTACCTAGCATTCCTTCAAATTCAGTCGTGGTATTTGATAATGCCCCTTATCATTCTCATGTACCCCACTAAGCAAAAAACATCTTTGTGACGTTTGTTAACGTTAATTTAAAGAAACTTACAAAACGTTTTTTCCAAACATTCCAATGATGTAACAACAACGATTTTATTTAACGTTTAAGAAAGTGACATCGTAGCTTTGTTAATTTTAATTACGTAATTGTTACACTATTAACGGAACGTGTTAGAAATGTAGCATTCATGTTAGTTTAAAATACGTTTTGTTTTTAACATCACGGACATGTTTTTATTTCAATTTCTTTGTTACGTTATGTACTAAAGTTTTAAAAACGGAAACATCTTGTTTTGTTAAATAACATAATATTGCGAACATTCCTGAAACGATTTTACTGCAACGAAATAATTACGTTAATGAAAACTACTAATAAAAAACGCCCTAAAACGTATCCTGAATTTCGCAACAGTGTTGTTCTATAATTTTTAGCGATAACACACCAGTGCCGTTACTTTAGCCACGACGCCACCATCAACAACATAACCCTAAAATAAATTTTAAAAATGATTTGTTTTGTTTGTCTTGCATTGAATTGTCGTTGCAATGTACCGTGTTCTTCAGAGCTTTTCTTCTGTTTTTCTGTTAATAGATATACGATTTCTTCAACAATATGTATCATCATAAGATAAGGTAAGTAACCTACCTAGATTAGTATAATATAGGTATACTTAATACTAATTTATAAATGTCAATAATAAATTTGTAGAAATATTAGGTTTGTTCTAGCAGCGATTTCAAACCAAAGTCAAGCCATCCGGAGTTTGCGCATTGCAATATAAGCGACACTTAAATCGCTATGCGCAAACTCCGGATGGCTTGGGTTTAAATCGCTGCTAGAACAAACCTATTATTGTAAATTGTCATTGTTATAAATAGCCTATGGCTCATATCCACAACACAAACCCCAAGATCATGCTCAAAACTCGAAAACCTTATAAACTAGAAACAGTATTAACTAATATATACTTATAGGTATCAGGTTGAGGAAAGAATAATAACTTTAATAGCGCAACTATTTTAGGTTAGATTTGTTGTGCTCCCAGTGTAAGCTCAACTATATCAGTCTTATAACACAAAATAATCAATTTACTCTATAATTTATATTATTTTGTATATTATGTGTATAGCCTGTATGCAAGAGGCAAGGTCAGGCGAAGGCCCTATCGTAATCCTGGATCTGTGTACCTACCTATACATGCTGTGTACATGTGGTTTGTTGCACAATCAGTTGATCAATTTAATGAAGCATTTGATAAGGTTTTTGTTACAAAAAGAAAAACAAAAAACTGATCAATACCCAGAAATTGCCATAAACAATAGGATATTCCCCTTCGATCAGCTTATTTTGCAACATTATGACCTGATTTAGAGATTATAAGGTTTTTGTTACAAAAAGAAAAACAAAAAACTGATCAATACCCAGAAATTGCCATAAACAATAAGATATTCCCCTTCGATAAGCTTATTTTGCAACATTATGATGACCTGATTTAGAGATTATCAAGAGAATGAGTTTTAGCTCTGAAGATTATTAATTACTTCATCGGCTGCTTATTTATTTATTTATTTCCATGTTACATTAATGTTTCAATTTTAGTGACAATATAACAGGTGTATATACAGTGCTAACGAAATGCATTCTATAAACTCAAGTCATGAAAGCAATTTAAGCAATAATTTAGTTGGCATTAATTCTATAAGTGTATATTTAACTAAATTTTAGATAACTATGGAGAATCATGCTAAGTGCTAGTAGCATCCACTGGACCAAACGATTGTAGTTAATATTGTTGATATCGAAGTATCCAATGGCGATATCATGAAAATTAGAAGTACTAGAACGGAAATTAAATTTTTTAATTTCAAATATCAATTCGCAAAACAGTTAAAAATCAGCTACCAAAACTGACTTTTCCAAACTGCCAAAATTACCTTTGGAATCCATTGTCAGCAATTTGGAATTTGAAGAGCTCCTTAGTAGTTATGTTGTCACTTCAAAACAATTAGTAAGTATAATAACAATGTCTAGGGTTTAAAGCGGCAGTCAATATTTAACTATACAAAGTTGCATTATCAAACCAAATTAGCTTTATCTATAAGCTATTACCAAAGAGTATATAATGTAAAGAGAAGACAGCCGGCGAATTTCCTTTGATCTTTCGTCAGCCGTTTCAATGACCTCGTCCCTTTAACTCGGAGATATCGCGACGTTGCCGGATGTAACTTTTTATCAAGGCGGGCGATGTTGACGTCAAGTCAAACAAGATGGCGAATAATCGATTTCGTCACAGTGGGTCGAAATAACGAAAATGAGGACAAAATTTACTAAATATCTAATACTTTCTGCTAGGATAAAATTTTATATCGAGTGATTTTCATTCAAATTCTCTAAGTTTGTTTAAACTTTTGCATTTTCTTAAAATCTCAGTGCTCAACTTATTTTAATTAAAAAATGTGATAAAATTCAGTTTTTTAATGTTTCCGGCGAATTTTTATTAAAATTTATTCAGGACGTCTAAAATCTTTAATTAATCAAATAAGAATTTCCTTCAGTTTAATTTAAAAAGGTGTAATCAATATTTTTCGATTATTTTAAAGGAAAGTTTCATTCAAAACATAGAGGGGATAAACTCTTAGTATGTAGATAGACCAACGAAAAAGTTAATTCTATTCGAATCTCACTTTAAAGCTTCATATTCACTTCCGCAAATTTCGCCTTTTTTGACAGTTGTTGATTTTTCGCGCGAATGTAAGTTTTGGTCCATACTCACTGACGCGAAATTTCGTCGGCGAATATTTGCTAAAAAGTTCAAATAGTTTTAACTTTTTTGCGAATTTATGCTTTTAGTGGAATAGGTTTTATAGGTTAGGTCCAAGTACCGGAAGATGTAAGCAGGTTAGTAATATATTTTTAAGTCTAGAATGGGCTCAATTAATCTCATTTCTGCAACTAAATTGCGAAAATCGCATTTTAAAAATATATTTATAACCGAAAATTTTCGTTTCTGGTGTCATTTAGCTGGTGGGTATTTCGTAGTTTTAGGATAATTACCAAAAGGACGCAAACGGAACATAAAATAATAATATTTCCTCCGAAAAAAATTATAATTAATATTATTATCCAATGGTCAAAGCATCTATTCTACAATTTAACTAATGAACTCAATGCCTGAAAAGAACAAACAAATAATAGCAAAGCAGTCAAGAAATTTGAGGTTAATTCACAATTATGGTAGAATTCGTAAAAAAATAAAATTTTTCGCCGCGAATAATTTTAAAACTGAAAATGACAGTTTATGTCAAAAAATGCGAAATTCGCGAAAGTGAGTATGAAGCTTAATTATTAGAGTAGAATTTTCTGAATGTTTAGTAATAAAATTAAAACAATTAATGTTTTATCAGAAATCCGAGGATTTTTTGAGAAGTCATGAAAAATGCATGTATTGTAGGTAAGCAAAATTTTACCGAGTGATTATTAAAAGATTCTATTAAATGAATTGTGTTACATATCATAATTAAAGTTTACACACCTACTTTCAATTACACAATATGAATTAAAAAACTAAACCAAACGTCTCCCTAATAAATCTAAACTTGACCTTTACGAGATATATTTAACCCACTGTGTTGGCTAATCGTCCTTGCTTGACGATTGTGTCCGATATAATCCGATAACATACGAGGCGCCCTTTAAGTCGGAGTTCTCATCTATCCCTCTCTAATTTGATTGCTCTGTCTTACTGTCCTCTCTTTACATTATATACTCTTTGCTATTACTTTAAATTTCTAAATTTTATAATATTTTTGTTTCCAGAATAAAATTTGGCTTATGTGTAAGGGTCCATTAAAATCACAAAGTTAATTATTATTATTTTCAAAATCCTTTTTTTACCTGTCAAATGGTAAGAGTTCTTTTTTTATTTCGTATTCTTCATAACTAATAAAAAATAAGAAAATTATTTTTAAAATGAGTCATTTTCTGCCTTGCTCTTTTTTGTGTTGGTAAACTCAGCATATTTTGGGATAAAAAAAACGTTACTATGCAATTTTAATTATTGTAACATTATCTAATACAATTTATATTTTGTTTCAGGCTTGGTTGCCAGAAGTTTTTTTAAAAATGAAATGTTTTGTTTTTTTATTAATAAGATACCTTATTACCTATTTAATTATGATTTTTGTTATTTGATATAGTAGGTATCCCCAGGAAGAAAGCAAAAAATATATGGACCAAGGCGGCTTTAAAATGTCAATTCTGGCAGACCTATAGAAATTTCCACAGAATTTCTATAGAAATTGTTTCAAAATTGGCATTTTAGAATCGCATTTATCCATATAAGTTTTGCTGCCTCGGTACTATAAGTGTTATCCTATGCCTACTTTACAGTATGAAATAATTACGTTTAAAAGCTTGCAAAAATATTACATTTCCAAAGAATAAAGCTAATCCGTCACCAATGTAACGTTATTGTGCCTGAATTTAGTCCATTTTCAAAACGAAACCGGTATGTTACAGTTCCAAAACAAGAACGTTTTATAAGTAACATAATAATTATAACATTTTGAAAAGTCTGTTATGAAAACATCTCATAAACGAAACCAATTCGTTGCAGTTTCGAAACAAAAATGTTTATTTATTAACGTAACTGCGATTTTCTTATGTTGGCGGACATTATCTGACTATGTTTCGAAATGGCGCCGTAAAAAATCCTTTTTGTATAACGTAACAATGTAACGAAATTGCGATGTTTTTTTGCTTAGTGAAGATAAAGTACCAACTAAATACGCTACAAAATCTCGTATGCTCTTTTGGCTTCAGATGAACAATTTGAAATTGTTCAATTATATGAAGTAATCTCAGCCAATAAGACTAAAGAAAAAACTATAGAACTGACGCCCTTTCACGTAGTCGGGATCATACGCATCTAAGGCTACCTCCGTATATGGGCGATCTGAACCCTATTGAAATCGCATGGGCAGCAGTGAAAAGGTATATATATGAGAGCATAAAACCAGCGAACATAGAATTAAGGATTTAAATAAACTTACAGTAGAAGCGATTGACTCAATATCCGTGGCAAATTAGAAATCATAACACATTCTTTGTATTGATGAGAAATACTGAGAAATAGACGGGCAAATTGAAATAGTTATAAACTATTTATTCATCTCAATGGGATCTTCAAGTAGTGATGACACATATTATCTTTTTCAGACGAAGACAGCGATTTAGGAGGAATAGAACCATTACAATCGCATCCGTCGACGTTAAAAATTAATTTTTTTTCGATATATTGAAAGTTTCAATATCTGTCAATGAACTGCTTCAATCTAGTTCTATTTTTATTTAATATACTTTGTTTTTGCTGCTTTGATTCCACACTTGCCGCCTCTGATTTAAAATCACTCAAAACACTATTTATACATCAACCATAGACTAGACCTTGCTCGGTTTTCTTTGCAGTCTCGCATTTATAATAAGTTGAATCTGGGATATCTAAACAAGGCTTATACTACTATTTCGGGGTCAGCCCATACCAACTATTCCTCTGTTTCTATTTGATATCCAATGGTCCAGCCGCAAATTAAATTGTTACTTTGTAGAGAAATATATCATGTAACAACTTAATTTCATAATAATATGCAAACTGTGGATAAGGAACTACTCATCAAGACGGCGACACTGGCAAATAGTTCTACTCTTAAAACACCAACAACCAGAAGTTATCCTTTAATGTCTTGAGTTCCTTAATTCTGCTTTGAACTCAGACAGTGCAGTGTGTATCCTGAAATGCAGTCTGGACTCGCAGGAATAACTCGAGTAATTTTTCCTAAAACGGAAAATACATTAAGAATAAATATTCTGCTACAAGTTTAGAATTTAATTTTTACACAGACCCGCAAAAATTGGGCAATTGAAAACATTATTTACAACTTAAAAGGGGAGGAACTTTGTATCGAAGTTCTTTCACAATAAGGTCCATAACTTATTTATTTATTTACTGCACTTTAGAGCTGCTTACACGTAAACAAGCCTATCACAAATACCCTAATAACGACACATATTAACTGATCGGTATAAACAATTAATTTTAAATCATTTATGACCACAAAGGAAGGGGTGGTAATTAACTTTATAATTAACCACTTTAATTAGCGGACTATATTAATATAGGTAGGTGAGACTAGTCATAGGGTGTGAATTGTAACATGTATTTTAGGCATTAGGCATTTTAATAATGCAAGAGTTAATTTGGATTAAATTTGATCAATAAATAAAATAATTTTTCTAACTACTTTCAAACATTCATCCTTTCACACATAAAACTAAATACTTTACAATAGGTTAAATATTACTGAATATCTAACAAAACTTCTTAATTGTTTGAATTTAACTCGAACTCCTTGCCTATACTGAATTTAATCAAACTTCTTTTGATTCAACTAACTGCTTCACACAAAATACCTCTTTACTTTGCTTTTTCTGCAATCTTCTCAACGTAACTTCACTAGGAATATAAGACTTCGAACATTTGATTCGAATCTTAAGTACAGGAATAGATCCGTCTTACTTCTTACTACAATTCTCCAACCGCCAATTTAACTTCTTCAATCTTAATCAACAAGAGACGCTACCGCGTTTCTTTCTGGAGGAAAATGCGTAAAAACGCCCAAGAGAGTCAATTATCCAAAAGGGGAACAGAGTACACGAGATGTTATCTAAATATCTGTACAAACAAATGAGAAAATGGCCCAATATCTTAGCCTGGATAAATTTGAAATATATCATGGTAATGACAATGTTTGAGATTGACTGAATATTGCTATAACTGTTGGGAAAACACCTCAACATGTGTATTAACCACTGATCTATACAAAAGATCAGTGGTATTAACATAGTTTTTGACCGTATAGTTTGGTGATAACACCCTGTATGTTTGTAGTTGATTGAGCCATAATTCAAACCCAAATAAATTTGGGTCTTGTGACATATAGGTATCTACGATTTCGCGATTTTTTTTCTTTTCATTAGAAAGGGGGTGTCCTATAGGGTAGTTTAAGCCAAAAAAATCGGAGGATCCGCCACATTTGAGCCGAAAAAATGATCCCAAAGTTCGAGTTTTGACACAAATTTTCAGCACCACTTCGCAAAAGCACTAGAAATATAGACAATACACACCTGAAAATCAATTCTCGGGTAAAAATATTAACCAGGAGACATTTGCGTAGAACGAGAGGCTTCCGTTTTGTTCCGGTCCCAATTTAAGGCGGCCCATAGCCCCATAAAACAAAATAAAAGTTTATTTGTAATTATAATTGTAAGCTAAGCATCCCCCTTTTTACTGTCAAATGTCACAAGTCAAGAAGGCACACTGTTGCCAGACGTTTGAAACTGAAAAGATATGAGATCAACTTTCGCTTAGCTGAAATCAGTTATGTAAGAAATATTTGTTTATTTAGTATAGAGAAAACTCCCCAAATACAAAATCATAAAAACAAATTTGCGGAAATGCATCATTTTCATTTTTTCGACTCTAGAATAACTGAAATCAGTTACACGAAAACGTGTTTCTGTTTTACATTATAAATATTTTTCTAAACATAATACCTCAAAAAACTTCTTGCGGAAATAAGTCATTTTAATTTTTGAGTTAGTTTGGGTTAGTTTCGTCTCGGTTAAGCCACTACGCACTTGCGTAACGAAAGGCTTGCGCGAAGCGCAAGCCTTTCTTCACGCAAGCCTAGGCGAAACAATTTAGGTTAGCTTGGGTCAGATTTGGTTAGTTTGGGTTAGCTTTGGTTAATTTGGGTTAGTTTTGATTAGTTTGGGTTAGCTTTGTTTAGTTTAGGTTAGCTTTGGTTAGTTTGGGTTAGCTTTGGTTAGTTTCGTCTCGTTTAAGCCAGTACGCACTTGCGTGAAGCAAGACTTGCGCGAAACGCAAGCCTTTCTCCACGCAAGCCTAGGCGAAACAATTTCGGTTAGCTTGGGTCAGATTTGCTTAGTTTGGGTTAGGTTTGGTTAGTTTCGTCTCGTTTAAGCCACTACGCACTTGCGTGAAGAAAGGCTTGGATATTTTGTTTTATGTTTAGAAGAAGAATTTAGAAGAATGTGTGAAATGTAAACAAAAAATTCCAAGAGCCGTATTATCGTGGATATACAGCAGCTTGCATGTATTTCCGCAAATATATATTCCGCTGTTCACCATTCAAAACATATTAGAACATTAATAACGTGTGGCGATGATTACTGAACCCAAATATTTTCCTCATTAAAGTAATATTTCACTTCACGCATGACCCCAAGTGGTAATCCAAGCCATACCCAAAATCGGCTCAAATGTGCAACTTTTGGCAACATACCTTTGCCGGCCAGGACTAAAATTTAATTATTTCCGCCCTCAATTTAATTATTTTCACGTTCAACCTGGGAAAGTAGTAGAGGCACTTTGTCCGTTCTACGTCAATTAACTTCAAAACTCGAAATTTGGGTTAGTTTGGGTTAATTCGCGAAATCGTAGATACCTATTTGTCACAAGACCCTTATTTCACTCCAGATTGTCTGTAGAATAGATTCCATTATATGAAACAATCGCTGGAAAGCAAGTTGTCACTCCGTCAAGTAAAACATTATTATTCGTTCTCAATTTAATATATCTTTGCCTCCGTGAATGTTGTTAAACAATATGTCAAATAAAAAAGAACATGTTTCTTCCCTCTAAAATGCATTCCTCTCTGTTCTCCCTGACCGCGCCATTAGCGTCTCGTCGGTACAGTGAGCTTTGATCCCGACTTCTGCCGAACGGCACGGTTTAAGGCGCCACATGCGTTGTTTAATGTTTAAATTTGTATTTTTATATTTTCACTTCATGCAATACTTCGCTTCACTCGCTGCTGGGCGCAACCAACAATAACTAACCCAAGGCATGCCAAAAAACTAGCTAATTCAATAAAAAAGGCAACCCAAACTAACCCATTACTTTGCGTTCTAGACGAGCCTCGCCACCTGAGCCAACCTCTCACATTCCTGCTTTTTTCGAAAAGTTTTATACAAACGGGTGAAGTGAAAAAATGTGTAAACATCGTTGAAGAGAGAAGTTCGGGAGCAAAAATTTGATTTTAGTGCCTTACCGGGAAGCAACGGACCAGTCACCGCTTTACTTGAGTTTGGCGCCAAAAACAGCCTCTGTCGCTGCTCTGTTTGACGTCAAGATATTTAGTTAGTTTTCTCAAAATTCAAGTTAGGTTAGTCGAAGTAATAAGTGCCTGCCAAACATTCACACGTGAAGCATCAGCCCCTGTCGCTGCCCTGCTTGAGTTTGGCGCCCTGAAAAACATCAGCCTCTGTCGCTGCCCTGTTTAAGGCCTAGATGTTTAGTTAGTTTTCTCAGAATGTAAGTTTAGTTAGTTGAAGAAGTAATAAGTAATGAAACATCTTGTATATCATGCAAATTTTAATCCAAAAGGGATCATGAAGAGCGTAACAGAGCGCTTTCGGCCGTAGCCATCATCAGTGTTACCTGAAAGTAAGTAAAAGAACCCCTTGTCAGTGGTGAGTCAAGGAATGTTGTTGAATTGAGACATAGGTTATTTTTGGTAAATAAAATTTTTTTGAAAATGAATACTGTTGTGCCCAGTTATAAACTTGTTGGGATTAAAACAATTTTTATTACAAAAAGGGGGATTAACTAAAGTAATTAATAAGAATGAAGGTTTTTTTGTGTGTCATTTTTATACGTGAGAAAGAAAACGGTGGACATATCCATGGATCAAACACAACAAAAATCGACAATGATCACAATTACATATCACACATTGTGCGTCAAATTATGAGAAATGGTTCACATAATTTAGATTAAAATAAAAGTTAAAATATATGAAAATACAGCAAAAGCATGGTACAAAGACTCGTGCTTTTGGATGACACATTAAATGTGTCACTAATGACAGTCTTGACAAGCAGACTGATGACACTTATATGCCGAAAGACGGCGGTAATTTTAAATTTTAAGTTTTAAAAAGACAAATATTAAGTTGAAAGATGAAAGCAGATAAAGTTACTGCAGCGATCCGAAATTAACCTAAAATACAAAAAGGTAACACTGATGATGGCTACGGCCGAAAGCGCTCTGTTACGCTCTTCATTATCCCTTTTGGATTAAAATTTGCATGATATACAAGGTGTTTCATTGCTATGTTTCGTACATGCACACAGCCTTTACCCTTCATTTGAAGTAATAAGTGCCTTACAAATGCTCAACCGTGAAGCATCGGTCCAGCCATGGCTCTGCTTGAGTTTGGCGTGAAGAACATCTACCAAGTCGTCGCTCTGTTTGACGCCAAGAGATTTAGTTGTTTTCTCATTTTTTCACACAGATATTTAGAAAATATCTGGTGTACTCTGTGCTCCCTTTTTTCAACACTACATTAAGACCTCTTTGGACGTTTTAACGCATTTTCTCGAGACGTACAATTCGTAGCGTCTCTCCTGTTGAAGATAGAAGGTAAAATGGCGGTTGGAGAATTGTAGCTAGACAGATCTATTCCTGTAGTTAGACAGATCTATTCCTGTAGATTCTAATAAGATTCTAATAAAGTTTCAAAGTCTTATATCTCTGGTGAAGTTAAGTGGAGAGAATTGTAGAAGAAGAAAAATAACAAGGTATTGAGTATGAACGGAAAAGCAGTCAGTTGAAATTTTGAGATAAAGAAAGTTTGAATAAATTCAGTAAAGAGAGAAGTTCATGTTAGATTCGAATAATCAAGAAGTTTTGTTAGATATTTATTATTAGTTAACCTAATGTATTTAGTTTTATTATGTTTGGAACTAATTAGAAAAATCATTTTATTTATTGGTCATATTTAATGCAAATTAAATCTTGCATTATTAAAGTACGTAATACCTAAAATACATGTTTCAATTCACACCCTATGAATACAACCCCACCAACCTAATTTGATACAGTCAACTAATTAAAGTGGTTAATTATAAAGTTAATTACCACCCCCTCTTTTGTGGTGATAAATGATTTAAGAATTAATTGTTTATACCGACCAATAACGTTGCACTTTTATTGGTTATAAACTTGCATCTTAATGGAAAATCTGTATTTTAATGAATCTAATAAAGTGCGGTAAGTAAATGTCTATAAAACCAATTGAAGTATAAGAGTAGAAAAATAATATTAGCTGCAAAGAATATTTGAAAAGGTGGGTGTATGCCTAAATATGTATAAATATATATAAGAAATAAGCTTATTATTAACTTGGAATCATCTAATGTAATAATATAATTAAAGAAGGAACAATATTTCCACAAAGAATGAGTTCTGTAGATTTTATATTTAAAAGTTTATCTATAAAGTCTGACATAAATTTTGTGGAAGTCTGTATGGGTGACAATGAAGTAATAATAACTACTGGAAAACCGATTTTTTATCACAAAGATATAACACTGAATATTCCAGATGGAAAAGTAGTTTTAAAGAAAATAATTCATAAAAACACTTTTCCAGTTCTACTAAAGAAGCGTATCACAAATATTAAAAAAATATATATAAAAATTTCGGTAAATTATGAAACAATAATATCTTAGTAATAACATATAATGAAATTATTAATATCAATAAAGAAAAATATACTAAAAAAGGCAAAATTAAAATTATAATGAGATATATTGAGCATAAAATTGAAACAATAAAATACCAATACGGCAAAACAGTTTCTATTCTTTACACATAAACAAATAAACAAAGTGGTATCTCAGTGCGCATAAAATTATATTTCTATCCCATTGAACATAAGAAAATTTAAATTAAATTGGTTAATGTTAATAATACAAACTAACATTATTAATAACAACCGAACATGGCAAATATGTTTAAATCTCAACTACCTACTTGTGTTATTTTATTATTTATTAAATAGGGAGCCAAAAATTTGTAGCTAAGAAGACAAGGACGCCAAAATGAGCAGGACGGCTAAATGTGAAGAACATACAGTATTTAAGTTAAGTTTAAGTTAAGATATCCAGTATAACTTATACAAAGTATTTCTGCTCTATAATTATTATTAGTTAAATTAGCTAAAACTAAATTATAAATGTTTTATATTTTTATTTAGCTTGTTAAATGCATTGGTCTGCATGTGTTTTTTTATGTAACTCGATACTTTTTGTGGGATGGCTCAACGGTCCCTTTTGGTCTGTGTATTAGGATACAGGCAGATCAATAGAGATGTGTCAAAAAGCCATTAACGCTTTTATTTTTATCTGGTCTCAATACTATACAAAATTATGAATCCAAAATGTCATATGTCGATTGTTTTAAGATGAAAACTTGTAAATGATCTGATTTTTTCTAACGATCATACATCTTACAAACACTATTAGCAATATTATTGACATTATACTCGGATATTTTATTTTATTTACTCTTCTTGCGAATGAAACATCTATATCGATGTGTAGATTCTGCTAAGATACTGAATATAATCAAGAGTTTTACACCCGCGCCCAAAATAATTTTTTTCTTTATTAAACTTAAAAATTCCAATGCCTGAGCAATTACAGGAATTCCAATTTAGCTATACTTATAATGATTTTAAAAATTGCAACTACTTAGAAATTAACAATTACTTATTTTTTTTTAATTGGGACTGCTTTACTGACAAAAATGATGTTAATACCAGTGTAACTAATTTGTATAATATTCCTAATGCATGTTTTGATTTGTATGTACCTAGGTCAGTTGCAAAGAACAGGAAATTTCCTCACTGGTTTACTGTTGAGTTAAGGTCACTAATTTTTGAAAAGAAACAGGCTCACAAAAACTTTAGAATTACAAATTCTCCTGAATACTATTTAGTGTTCTCTGACTTGAGGAAATCATGTAAAAAATTATATGAGGACACTTACTTTTCATATATTTCAAATATTGAGGGGACCATATGTGAGGATGGTAAAGCATTTTGGGGTTTTGTAAACACAAAAAAAAGAAAGGCCTGTTTCCCTAGCTCAATGTTCTATGGTACTGCTTCTTCTAATAATCAACCAGATATTTTAGAGCTTTTTAAACTTTTTTTCCAATCTGTTTATTCTGTAGATCACTATACTCCGCAACCACTCACCTATTCAAAAAGATCAGTTGAGATTGGCTCTTTACAAGTAACCTCTTCTGATGTATTTGAGGCCATTTCCGATCTAAACAATAAATTAGGGGTGGGACCGGATGGTATTCCACCCTCTTTTATTAAAAATTGCCAGTATATCCTTTCATCCATTTTATGTGATATCTTCAATATTTCCCTTTCAACTGGAAAATGTCCAGAAGCTTGGAAGGAGACTTATATTACCCCCATCCACAAAAGTGGTGATAAATCTGATGTTGAGAATTATAGGGGTATCTCAAAATTTTCTATCTTTGGAAAAATAGTCGAACAAATTGTTCATCAAAAGATTTACCCATTGTTTAAGAGGACTCCGGACACCTTCAAAAAGACTTTTAAACTAGAGGTTTTATTAATGGATTAGGAAAAGAGTTTATTAAATAAAAGTTGCTTTAAATTAATTAAAGAACGTGGGAAAGTATAAATTTTTTGGCAAAAACATTTTTCTTAAAAAAAATTCGCTTAGTCTTTTTTTTTTAACGATATATTTCCCACCATCTACGATTAATTTTAAACAAACTTTATTTCAACCGTTTTTCAAAACTCAGAACCACTTTTTTTCTACATTAAAAATTAAGATTTCTGATGTTTTACGGCCAATTAATTGTGCATCTCTCTCGGACGACAGAGCCATTCATCCGTGCGGCAGAGCATCGTGCGTCCGAAATCAGTGGCAACCCGTTGATTTTCGCCATCTATTTCTACCGGCGCACGGCGCGGCGGTGTTTCCCAGAATTTGTATTTCTGGTTGTTTTATGTTGCGACTTGAGCTTGAGATTTATTTCCGTATTTTATCTATTGTAGATACGCGTAGGGCGGAAGAGCGTTCTGTGTTTTGTATTTTATTTTCGAGTTTGTGTGTTTTGTGTTTTATTATCGAGTTTATTATAGACAATTTGGATTATTATTTTTGCTCGTTTTTTAATTATTGAATTAGACATTTTTATAATTGTATCGGGAAAATTATCAGAACGTATTAATAAGAAAAACTATGAATATACCTCCCAAAACCTGAAAAACAGAAGAAGAGCCCAACTACAGTAAGTTGATTAAATAACATAGGTAATATATAGATATGTATAAATAATGTACCTGGTACCTAAATAAGTATGTTATGTTTACTGCTTGTAGTATTTTTGGTTGGTATAGGTATTATTTGTCTTGTTTAAACGTTGAAATTAATTATTTTAAAAGTATGGGAATAATCAAAAAGTAAAGCATTATTTGTAGTTTAAACAAGTATATGTATCGCTAATTAGCTATGAAGAGATGGTAATTACGCCACTAAATTTCTCGAAGTTTGACTTGATTTTAAAACGCATCTACTCAAAAAGAAAAAAATATGCAAAGCGATGTAATAAATGTAACTAAAACTGAAGCAAGTCCCAATGGAGATTTCCGAAGGTAAGTTTTATCCTTATTCTAAGGAAACTGTTGGCAGAATTCGAATAGCTATTAGTAAAGCAGTAGCGCATAGAAGGCGTGAAGATGGTAAGTTGGATGAAAAATTTGAGAAATTAGCCACCGACTTAAAAAATGCACCTTCTCATGTTTTTGGTGAACATGAAATATGCAACGCCCTTAAATATTTTTCATGTACTAAAAAGACAATGAAAAAAAATTATGTACCTGAAATGAAGGAATGTGGATTGTTCCAAGACATTGAAGTGTGTATTCAACGGCTCCTGAATAATACCAGAAGCCTTGTTTTAAATATGGATAACAATTTAGCTGAGCATTATAATTCAGTAATTTGCAAATTTGTTGGCGGGAAAAGAATTAATTATTCTTTGAGAGGATCATATTCAACTCGGTGCAATGCTGCTGCTATTTCGTTTAATGCAAGCCATAATTATTATTCCGTAATACCCAAGGCAATAAAAAGTCGAAGCTTTTTTACAAAAAAATTTGAATCCCTAAAAAGAAAACGTACAGCTTGCTTAAAAAAAAGTAGGCTTTTCCAACAAAGGAGGTCAAAACCAGCGGTTCTGCCTGATAACGATTATGGCTTTATTACCGACAAAATACCCAATATGACAGAAAGCGAATTTAATAATAAAAAAGATGAATTTTTAAAAAATTAAACAAAACGCCAGATGAAATTAGTCACTTGGAAGATATAATGAGAAACCAACCTAGTAGCCAGCATTGGCTTCAAGAAAGGACAATAAGAATTACGGCATCAAATTTTGGAAAAATTTCCGCAGCTACGGAAAAGCACTTCCTGCGCAATACTGTAAAAAATCTTATTTATTCTAATTTTTTTGGAAATATATCCACTAAACACGGAAAAGATTCCGAGCTTATTGCTCTCACACAACTAGAAGAATTTCTTAAAATGAAAATTCAAAGATGTGGGCTCTTTATAGATAAAAAAAATAATTTTCTAGGGGCTAGTCCAGATTGAATTATCGGCCAAAATTTTATGGTCGAAATAAAATGCCCCAGTTCCATAAAGGACATGACCGTAGAAGAAGGCATAAATACATGGAAAATCAAGTATGCTAAATTAGATCAAAACAAATTAGTTTAAAAAAAACTCATGAATATTTTTACCTACACAGTACAAGTACAGGGACAACTGGCAATTACTGGCAAGGAAAAATGTTATTTTTGTATTTGGACAAGAAAAAACTTTTTAACAGAAGCGGTAAGATTATTGATTATTCCCAGGTTAAATACCAAATTATTAAAAAATATATACAGTGTATACATAAAGTATGGAACAAATTCATTATTTAATAATCCAACATGATTTCGGGTATATTTCGGGTTTCTTTTATATCTTAGGGTTTAAATTTTACGACGTGTTAAAATAGTCCATTTTCAAATATAAATATTTTGTTAATAGTTGAATATAGATATGGGACATTTTTAAATTCAAATTCATTTATTCATGCCAATATCTTATACTGCTTATACACGTCAATAGGGTATATAAAGTTTAAAATTAAAAAGTTAATAATACAATTTACAATTTAAAATTCGTTGGAAATAAATTCATCTATTGAGTAAAACGCTTTATTTATTAATACATTCCTAACACTGGATTTGTAAGTTTTGTAGTCCGTGAAAAAGATAAAAAAAAATTATGGAAAATCTAGTATGTAATATTATACAGTGTTTCATTAAAAAAAACTTCTTAATGAATTACCCTATACACATATAAAATTTATATGACAAAAATTGCACATTGTATAATTATAACATACTTACCTTACTTAGATACATGCGCGGGATCATTAAATAATGAATTTGTTCAATATTTTATATCTTACTGTATATTTTTTAGATTTTCAGAGACCAGAAATTTTGGGATGATATGTTTCCAAAATTAAAATCATTTTATTTCCAATGTTTACTGCCACAACTAATTGATCCTCAACATCCAAGAGGTCTGCCGATAAGAAATCCACAAAGAGACTTTTAAATAAACTAAAATATTTATAAAATTCCTAACACGACTTCTATTTCATGTTTTCTGAATATTTCCATTCCGGTCGGTAAAAAATAGAAATGTTTAAATATCTTCAAGTTGCGCTTTAAAAATTCGGTTCCTAGCTAGAAATTTTTGAGCTTGTATCAGTACGGTGGCCAGATTTTTCAGTTTAACGCTTTATTTAAATATTCTGACAGTTTGTGCTAACCCGGTAGATATAAAATAATAATGAACTTACCCTTTGCGTTATGACAGGCCTTGTCTCTAGAAGGTTTTGATTCTATGTTTTTTTTTTAAATCAAGATAGTGACTAATATAAAATTAAAGTAGGTACCTTACCTACAAATTGAAATAAATAAAATAGATTAAAATTAAATACATTTATAAACACAAGGTTTTATTTAAATGTTCTAAAAAGAAGAATATAAACTTTAAATTAAATCAAACCCATCGATTTATTACATCATGTATATCATATTATATCATATATTATATGATAAAAGCTTGGGCGAGATTAACTTGAGTAAATTTATTTTATCAAATACCTAGTATATACATTTTTTTTCTTAGAATTACTTGTGTCAAGATAAATTAACATAAGTATTGTATTTTTGTTTATTCACACAGGTAAATCTCGCGACAAGCTTTTATATCATATAAATTGTATGATGTAATAAATTGATGAATTTGATTTAATTTAAAGTTTATTTTCTTTTATTTAGAGCATTTAAATAAAAGCTTGCCTTAAAAATGTTTTTTTATTTTTTAGATTTCGTTAAACATATCGCTAAAGTGGTCTTTGTGTTCATTTTATTTAATGCGTCATTCTTGCATGGTCGTTAGCCTTGACAAAATTTGGCTCCTCCTGAATACGGCCTACCAACTAAAAATACAATAATTTTACATTTTCTTTGGATCCAGATCGGAATGCAAATTTTCAGCTTGATATGAAAATTTAAATTCAAGATTTGGCCTCCTCCTAAATACAGCCCTGTGCCAGCTCAAAAACACGATCATTTTACATATTACATCGTCTTCTGTCCTAAATATGTATGCAAATTTGCAACTTGATACGACAATTTAAACTTAAGAATTGGTCCCCTCCACCTCAGTTTACCAGCTCAAAAACACACAATTTTACATTGTTTTCGGTCCTATACCTATACATATGCAAATTTGTAGCTTGATACGACAATAAATTCAAGACTTGGCCCCTTCCTCCTAAATACGGCCATGTACTAGCTCAAAAACACGATGATTTTACATTGTCTTCCGTCCTATAAAAGTATGTAAATTTTCAGCTTAATAAGACAATTTATATTCAAGATTTGCCCCCACTTCCTAAATACGGCCATGTACCACCTCAAAAACACAATAGTTTTGCATTGTCATCCAAACTAAATGTGCATGCAAAATTTCAGCCCAATTGGTTGGGTATAGCTGTTTCAAAATTCAGTTGCAAGATTTGACCTAAACCAATACATAAATAAAAGCTTGTAATAAAAGTCGGCATCAACAGAGCAGTTGATATACTACGCCAATGGCTAGAGTTAGTCTGTCTCGACTGCGAAATACCGCACGTCGGTCGGCAGCTCGCGCGTCGTACGGAAAACATCACGAAATCTGTAAAGGCGGGTCGCTCCGGAGTCCTCTTAACAATATTTTTTCTACAGCCCAACATGGCTTTATTTCTGGGCAGTGACAAATCTGTTGGTGTATGAACAGCATCTGTTGGAGGCATTGGAGAGGAGGTGTCAGGTGGATGCTATTTACACCGACTTCTCCAAGGCCTTCGACAGAGTAAGTCATGAGCTTCTTTTAAACAAGCTTAACTGTATGGGAGTCCATGGGGTTTTGCTTGAATAGATTGGCAGTTACCTTCTCAATCGAACTCAAAGAGTTAAGATGGGGGGCCTTGAGTCTACCAGCATATTGGTCACATCTGGTGTTCCTCAAGGTTCACACCTCGCACCCACTTTATTTAACTGCTTTATAAATGACATCGAAGATTTTATAGAATCCAGTGAGTGTCTTCTTTATGCTGACGACTTAAAGATATTCAAAGTTGTTAATGGGCTAGAGGACTGCAGGGCTTTGCAGTCTGACCTAAATAATTTTACTCAATGGTGTGACAATAATCTCATACAGCTTAATTTATCGAAATGTTCAGTAATTACATTCACTCGAAAAAAAGATTCTATAAGTCATACATATACTCTGGATGGCTCAGTACTAGCCCGTTCAGATCACATAAAGGATCTTGGAGTGATCCTTGACCAAGGACTCTACTTTGATTTGCATGTAAATCATATAACAAGCAGGGGTTTGAAACTGGAAACTTGTTGGTTTTGCTAGGAGGATACTAGCTGATTTTAGTAACATGTACTGCTTTAAGTCTGTATATTGTTCAGTCGTTCGATCTGTTCTAGAATATGCCTCTTCAGTCTGGTCACCAAGATATGACATTTACAAAGATAAAAGTGAGAGAGTGCAAACTTGCTTTCTAAGATTCACAGCTTTTAAGTGTAATATTCCTATGGATGCAATGATGGATTATATTAACTTGTCATCTTTATCAAGTAGGCGTGTTTACCTGGATTTGGTTCTTTTTTACAAAATAGTCAACTCATTAGTTGATGCTCCTGAACTTTTGGGCGCTGTGGGTATCTCGGTACCACAGAGAGTGCTTAGGGGTCATCGCCTCTTTTATGAACCGTTTCATAGAACAAACTATGCCCATAACGCTCCATTATCCAGAATGAGTAGGGAAGTGAATTCATTGCCAGGGAATATTGATGTCTTTGGACTGACTTTGCAGTCATATAAGCGTGTTGTTAAAGATTTTTGTGATGATTTGTGATTTATATATTTATTTATACTCTTGATATTTTCTGTTAGTTCTAGTTCTAAATATTTTATACCAAGTTCTGTTGTATGTAATCATAAGAAATGGAATGTGTACAATTTTTTTAATGCCGTTAATAAACCATTAAAATTAAATTAAAACTTGATCACCGTTACCGTCCCTTTATTTAATGTATATTTTAAGATATGTCGGATACCATAATGTTTACACTTCGAATCTACAACTTACTTTGCATCTTCCAAAGCGAGAATCGCCTTTTCCTTATTTCCCAAAGACCATTCGACTAGTGCCAATTCAACAATAGCATAAGGAACTAAATAATTATCTTCAGCTATCTCCTTTTGCAAGTTAATAACCTTCTCGAAGTAGTCTATAGCGTTATTAGGTGCTCCCATATGCCTCAGACAAGCACCTTTGAGAAGATAGACTAAACCTTTATTATCAGCGTCGTATCTGGATGGCTTCATGTTGAAATCTACTTCGGCTTCCGCTTTATCTATTAACCTGATTATATCTGCAGCTACAGACAAATTTTTCATTATTTTTAATAGATTCCACATAAACATAAGCTCTAGTACTGGTAGTATTAAATTTTTCTTTTGGTTGAAGTATTTTTCTGATTTTTTAATGGCAAATTTCTCCATGGGCAATGATTTACCAGCTATTCTTTGTTTGTATTTTGGTACATCCCTGAAATAGATATAAATTCAGAATGGTTATGTAGAAATGATGCATTATTGAAAAATAAATCTAGTTATAGATCCTCCTGACAACATAAGGTAACACGTACCTCAAATACTGAATTTGTTCATGTTCACAATATATTGCGTTTTTAATACAAAACAAAAAAAAACTAACAGAAGTCTTTAATAGCAGATATACTTACACATTAAAAACGTCTTAATCTAACTTTGTCAAAACGCCTTTAGAATATCACATAACAATATTGTGCTGAACCGAACAAATATCATTATAAAAATCAATTTATTTTTAATATCAATATTTTTTGCTGGTTGTATACGTAGGACACTGAGCTGAGATGTACCCCTGGAAAATTGATACCTGCCTTACTAACGTTTAAAGATCATGCATTTCAGTTAAACCACATTTGCAATCCTTCCACCGATTTCTGCATGTGAATGATAAGATAATTTAATTTTAATGTCTTGTAAGTACAGTTGTATCATGTAAATATTACCAGTTTGGTATCAATTGCGGTTTCAATGTCATTGAGGTAAATTAACAAAAGAAGTGGGCCGAGAATGCAGCCCTGGTCTATGCTCGGTATTTGAAGATTGAGAAAGCTTTTCTGAACCAATCCAGTGTCTCAATTTGAAAAGAGGAATATCGTTTCACCTAGTCGAAAGCCTTGGAGGAGCTACAGAGAATTGCTTCTCCATGCTGCATCTTTTTAAAGCCCTTAGCGATATACTCCAATAAAGACAATATGGCACTAGTTGTTGACATTACCCGTGTGGGTGAGACCCCATCGGGCTCGTCTCCGGGTGGCGGATGGGAGTACGGCCGGGTTACTTCGGTAACTGGGTTAGTGGTGGCCATAAGTAGGGTGCGAGGGAGTAACACCCCTCAAAAGCCTTTGCGAAAGCCACTGCCGCGGACCAACTCACCCAAGCTAAGGTGTAAGGCAACGTGCTGAAAGCTGAATGGCCGTCGGGGTACAGTGCGGTCTTTAACGTTCCCCTAGGGGCACCGGGCGACACCCCTTGGTATTTAGCCTTACCTGAGTATGCCGGGCTCTGCTCAGGCGGGCCTTTTTCAATCCCTTGCTACTCGTGGGAACAATATGGACTGTTCAAAAAATAAAAAAGATTTAGGAGAGAAGTCCAACAAGGACAAAGCTACAAAAGCACTAACTGAGGATCCAAAGGCTGTCAAGCCCGGAACCTCAAAACCAACCACCAGTGCTCAAGTCCCTGGGGGTCAACAGGCTAGTGAGCCACGACCCTCGAAAGGAAAGTGCACAAACAGAATTAAGTCGACAGGAAGTTGACTCGATGACGGAACAAGAGATTCACTCATTCCGCCTATCGGGTAACTCGAACACCAAGGTCAAAAACCTGATGAAAGAGGGAAGCTCCTACGACGAGGCCAAAAGGTCAGTAATAAAGGAGAACTTCGTCAGGGCAGGATTAAAAGCCCCTGCAACCCAAACCACTCAGGCGGGAAAGGCAAAGGCTGCAATGCCAAAAAGCTCTCAAAAGCGCCCAATATCAGAAGGCAGCACGCCAGGAAAGCAGCCTTCAAAAAGACCCAAGACGGACTCCCACAAGCCAGCCAAACAGGACAGGGCGGGAGACTTCAAAGAAGCTCTGACTGCGGTAAAGATCGCAGTTGTACCAGAGGCTTACCCCCAAGTACAACTGCAGCCGGAACAGCTAACGGCAATCCAAAGGACCGTAATGGTACAACTAGAAGATATCCCAAAGGAAGGACCAGAGGTACAATTTTACAAATGTACCCACAGGTCAGGGTACCTTGTATTCTCGTGTGCTAACCCCACAAGTGCCAGATGGCTAAAGGACCTGGTCCCGTCACTAAAGCCATGGGAGAATGCACAACTGAAGGCGTTGGAAGGAGAAGATATCCCGAAGCCATTCGCCTGCACACTGTTCGTCCCAGACGAATATGGGGAACAGTTACCCAAGGAAAGGATCTTGAAAAGGCTACAGGTAGGAAACCGAGGACTCAACACCGAGCTGTGGACGGTCTTCGGAAAATCCCAAACCCGAAAAGGCCAGGTGTGGACCTTTTCAATGGACAAGGCCTCATTCGACCACCTCCAAAAAGTGGATATGTCACCATTCTTTGGCATAGGAAGAATTAAGTTCCGCGTCAAAGAAGGAGGCATCCCACCAAAGGCACCCGAGCAGGAGTCAATCCCAGAAACGTGCCAAAAAGAGGACACTGAAAAACCGGAAACGGCTCAAGGCGTCAGCCCTCTGAAGAGGATAGCACCTGACACGGCCATGGAGACGGAAGACGGTGGTGCCACTCCAGAAGAGTCTTCAAAGTAGAGGGCAATCTCAAGTTCCTGCAGGCAAATCTGCAACATGCAAAGGCCGCCTCGGCCGTGCTATGTCGCAGATTTGAACATGAAGGCCTCGACATCGCCCTCCTGCAGGAACCTTGGATCAACGAAGGGAAAATTGTAGGCCTCAAGCCCTCCCAAGGTAAGTTACTGTACGATAGGTCAGCTAATAAACCTCGTGCATGTATCATTCATAATAATAGGATTAAATGTACTTTAATCCCGGGGCTATGCTCGGGTGATTTTGTTACAGCTATCCTGTCACTACCCACGAAGGAAAGTGGAAGAAGCATAGTTGCATGTTCCGCCTACTTCCCAGGAGAGGAGCAAAAATGTCCACCGCAGATGCTCAAGAGGAACAGAAGCTCCAACTCATTCTAGGATGTGATGCTAACGCACATCACATGATGTGGGGCAGCACGAACGTCAATGGAAGAGGTGAGTCCTTATTACAATTTATTTTAACAGAAGGTTTAAATATTGCCAATGTAGGCATCGAACCAACATTCGTAACGAGAGCCCGTCAGGAGGTCCTTGACGTGACTTTAAGTTCTAACAGGGCGAGCGACATGATCCACAATTGGATGGTATCAGATGAACCATCCTGCTCTGATCACAGGCATATTAGCTTTGATTTTAAAATCCCCTCCCCTAAAGCAATACGGTTTAGAAATCCCCGTGACACAAACTGGGTAGGATATTCAAAATCCCTCGAAGAAGGTCTACAAAGGGTAACAGCCAAGGTTAAGGACGCGGAAAATTTAGAAGTCACAGTACAGCTGATTAGCGAAGCAATAGCTACGGCATATCAGGACAATTGCCCAGTTAAAACCTGGAAACAAAAAGGAAGCACTGGTGGAACGGAAAACTCGGAACGCTGAGGGAAACCGTCAGAAGGCTATTTAATAAAGCCAAAGCAACCAACGACTGGGATCTTTACAGGTCAAAACTAACAGAGTATAATAAAGAGATACGAAAAGCCAAACGGGATTCGTGGAGAAGGTTCTGCGAAAGGGTAAATGAGACCCCAGCATGCGCCCGAATTCACAAAGTCCTAGCAAAAGAAAACAGAAACAACAATGTCGAGCTCCTTAAAAAAGAGGACAACACGTACACCAAAACAGCTGAGGAAAGTTTAACACTGCTCCTAAAGGCACACTTTCCGACAGCAATGCAATTAACAGGCCCATCTGACCTTCCGCCTAAGCCAAGACCACAAAGACCAGGTAGACAGGAGTGGGAAATAGTTAAAGAGGTAGTAACACCTGCGAGGATTAGATGGGCCATCAACCAATTCCA
Organism: Pissodes strobi; assembly: GCA_016904865.1. Classification (NCBI taxonomy): domain Eukaryota; kingdom Metazoa; phylum Arthropoda; class Insecta; order Coleoptera; family Curculionidae; genus Pissodes; species Pissodes strobi. Next base: position 104,997 of record MU184608.1, on the reverse strand, counting down.
ACCATTTAAGTCACCAGGCCTAGACGAAATACACCCCATACTTCTGCAAAAAGGTCAGGACATCTTATTACCACACCTATGCAGAATATTTAGAGGGTGTCTAGCCTGGGGCGTTGTACCTAGTCTATGGCAACAGGTAAGGGTCCTATACCTGCCGAAAGTTGGCAGAATCTTGGACCGCACACCAAAGTCATATAGACCCATAAGCCTATCTTCTTTTATGCTCAAGACCCTGGAAAGGCTAGTAGATAGGTATATCAGGGATAATACTCTACAGGCGTTCCCACTAAGTGAACGTCAATATGCTTACCAACCAGGAAAGTCGACAGACCTAGCCCTGGACGACCTAAATAGGCTTCTTTCAAGGTCCTTAGAGGACAAGGAGATTGCCGTAGCCACATTCCTGGACATAGAAGGGGCTTTCAATCACGCCTCAACAGACTCTATCAAAAGCGCGTTGGAAAGGAGAGGGACTCCAACAGCACTGCGCAAATGGATAGAAACTAGTCTAAAGCACAGGATAATCTCAGCCACTCTGGGAGAAACAACCACAAAGGTAGCGGTGGGAAGAGGATGCCCCCAGGGGGGAGTTCTATCTCCACTACTATGGGCCATATTAGTGGACGACTTATTACAAAAACTGTCTGCAGAAGGCTTTTACTGTCTAGGATATGCAGACGACCTAACGATTGTAGTACGAGGCAGTTTTGCCAGTACTCTCTCAGAGAGAAGCCAAAAAGCTCTCAAAATAGTGGAGAACTGGTGTAAAGATGAACAGCTATCAGTTAATCCAAAAAAGACGATAATCATTCCATTTACCAGAAGGCGAGCCCTTACAGGACTAAAACCACTGGCGATAAATGGAGAAGAAATACCTTTTTCCAAGGAAGCAAAATATCTAGGAGTCTTACCTGGAAACCACACATCCAAAAAGCAACTCTTAGAGCCACAGTTGCGCTAGGAAGATGCAGAAGGATGTGCGGAAAGAATTGGGGCCTCAATCCCAAAATGACACTGTGGCTATACACAGCAGTGGTAAGACCAATGATAGCGTATGGTTCAGTAGTATGGTGGACAAGAACCATGCAGGCGGAGGCAAAAAGGCAAATAAGTCGCGTTCAAAGGCTAGCATGCCTGTGCGTCACTGGAGCCATGAGCACAACGCCCACTGCGGCTCTAGAAGTCCTACTAAACCTACCACCAATCCAAACATACATACAGGGCGAAGCACGCTCCATCACATACAGGCTATCACAAGGCCAAAAACCGATTATAGGTAGACATAATACCAAACAAGAGAAGCTAAACAAAGAAATCAAAGCAGATTACATCCTGGGATTGCCCATGGATAGCACCATAGCCAATTACAGCTTTGTCAAAAAGTACTCGACACATATTCCAAACAGGAATGATTGGAAAAATGGCCCCCCAATTAGGGCAAATGTGATCTGGTACACCGACGGCTCAAAAACACGGGAAGGAGTAGGAGTCGGAATATATGAACCAAGGACGAAAACAAGAATTTCGATTTCCATGGGCAAACTAGCGACAGTGTTCCAAGCGGAAATAACAGCAATAGAACAGTGCGCAAAGGAAATAAAAAGAAGATACAGTTGCAACAAAACAACAATTGCGATCTTCTCCGACAGCCAAGCGGCAATAAAAGCTGTGCAATCCAACAAAATAACATCGAAATTGGTACTGGATTGCCACAATGCTCTGAATGACATAGGAAGTCAACATAGAGTGACACTATCATGGGTACCTGGGCATGAAGGCTATCAAGGTAATGAAACTGCCGACGAAATAGCCAGAGAAGGCTCGTCTAGGCACATGATAGGACCAGAACCGTTCTGCGGGATAGCCAAACCAATCGCTAAAACAGCCATAAAGAAATGGATAGCAGAAGAATCCCGAAAATGGTGGAACAACACTTTGGGACAAAGACAGGCCAAGGAATTTATAATAGGTCCATCGGCCAAACTATCAACAGACCTGCTAAGCTACGGCAGGAAGGCTGTCAGGATAATGGTGGGTCTGCTGACGGGCCACTGCCGGCTGAAAAAGCACCTAAGCGTCATAGGTTTGGCAGAAAATAGCGAATGCAGGTTCTGCCAGGAGGAGGAGGAGACGGCATCTCACGTGCTATGCCACTGTGAAGGCTTATCGAGAGTGCGCTCCCAACTACTTGGCGTACCTAAACCAGAAGCTAATAGCTACACGACGGAGCCACTATCAAGGTTGTGGGGTCTAATCAGAAAGACAAAACTGGATGAAGCTCTATAATATGGAGAGTCACAATAGATCCGTCGGGTCGCGGTGACAAGTAGGCTCAAAGGCCATCTCTGCCAATCTGTAATCTGTTGACATTAGTTTTCGGGACCCAGAGTTGAGCCCTCAACAAATATACATAAACCTCGGAGAATACAGATACAAGAGTGGTGGACCTGTAATTATTTTCAGTATTGAAATCTACTTTATATCGGTATAAAATTGGATTTTTTAAATTGTGTATTAGTAGAGTGTCCAACGCAGTAAAAGCCTTCTATAAATGATTTTTGTGGGCACCTCGGGGTTATAAGCTGAAATTTTCACAGAATGAAGGCTTTATTGTATTAATTCAAAATCCGAAGGTAATAAAATTTCAGAACGGGCAAAAGGGCAGTATACCTAAAAATCGAGATTATTATATGAACGTGTAAGATATTAAATTATGCATGTTTTCAGATAAAATTCACCTACATTTTTGTACGAATTGTATTTTTTATCATTGCTTGAAATATGCAGATTACATTGGCCCTTACGGCAAAATAAATAAAAAAATTGAAATATCTCCCTTCGAATCTGGGCAAAATCTGATTGAAATATACTCAGTTTTGTATTCACCTCGCATTCTCTCCGAAATGAAGGCCCAAATCAAATTTTTTTATTTTTGCAAAAAGTTTGGCTTAAGTATTTAGAATACATAGGTGCATGAATACATTTTTTTTCTCAAATGGTAATGGAAAAATAGATTTAAATGTAAAAAAGTAATTTTCTTCTAGCCGCGACTGTCCGATCTCGCGCTTCCCGAGTACTCTCGCATCTCACTTTTCTTCATAGCTTCCTCTCTCGCGCGCCTATTGTACAATACAATAAGTGCTTTTACACCATTACGAGTTAGAATACTAATAATAATAATAGCTATTATTAATTAAATAAAGTCAATGAAGACATTTTAGATTATCCTTAAATTTATTTTCCTATACGCTGCTAGGTAATAAAGAAGTAGAAAAAAAATCATATACTTATACAACTGCTATTAAAAAAAGACTAGCTTTTATTCAGAATAGAAAAACTCAAAATGTAAAAAAATCATTATAATAACAAAATCTATTTATCTTCAGTGTCTGTATCTTCTTCAGGAATAGACACAATGACTTCAATATTGCCTTCCAGTATTTTTTGCATGATCCTATGCAACCTATTTAATTTCTTCTACGTGTACAAGCTTTGCTTTCATACAATCTAATAAAAAATTATTTAATCAAGTTTTATTATGTACCGATTTAATCTAATAATAAGTTGCCTTTTTTACATCTAAAACAGTGGAATTTATTTATCCACTGTGTTTTTAGTAAAAAAAAACAGTTAACGAACTTTTTGTCTGAACGAGCACTCTCATAAAACGAATTTCAAATTCGCAACTATAGTGGGCGATTTACCAATATTTTTGATAAGACAACAAATTGCGAACCAATTGACAACAAATTACTATCCTTTATAGTCACGAAGAAGCTGATACTAGGATTTTGTTGCATATACTCTGTGCTAAACATTGTATGTATTATTTGGCATGCATAGTGGACTCCAATGACACTGATGTACTTGTGCTTCTGGTACATTTTAAAAATATATACTTCTAGAGAATTTGGGTAAAATGTGGAAGAGGAAATTCGGTGCGATATGTGGCCGTTCATGACATCAACCTAGAAGAAAAACTTGCAAAAAAATTACCTGCATTTCATGCTCTAACGGGTTGTCATACAACCACAGTTTTCAGGATTAGGAAAAATAAAATGTTAGAAAATTTATCTAAATTATTCCGATTATTTAGACGGTATTGGGGTCCAGGAATTTTCAGATGGCATGTTCAATAACAAAGAGAAATTTATCATGAAATTATTTTCAACAAATCCAAACATTTCGTCTATTAATATTTTTAGGACACTATTGGCCTCTTCATCGCTAATTGAAAAAACTAGCCCCTACAAAAAATAGTTTAAAATTTCGCAGTCTGAGAGCACATTATCAAACAAAGCTGTACTTCAGTTCTTTAGAACCAAATCCCCTATTACTAGAGTTGACAAAATGCGGATGGAAATTTGAGGAGGTAGGTGATATCCAAATTAGCCCCAATTTTAACAACATCAGCATTTCCTTCGGATGTAAGAGTAAAAAAGGTAAATTATTATTAGATTAAATAGGTACATAATAAAACTTAATCAAATAATTTTTTATTAGATTGTATGGAAGCAAGCTTGTACACGTAGAAGAAATTAAATAGGTTGCATAGGATCATGCAAAAAAATTACTGGAAGGCAATATTGAAGTCATTATGTCTATTCCTGAAGAAGATACAGACACTGAAGATAAATATATTTTGATATTATAAAGATTTTTTTACATTTTGAGTTATTTTATTCTGAATAAAAGCTAGTCCTTTTTTTAATATCAGTTGCATTAATTATATGATTTTTTTTCTACTTCTTTATTACCTAGCAGCAGCGTATAGGAAAGATAAATTTCAGTATAATCGAAAATGTCTTCATTGACTATTCAAATAATAATAGCTATTATTATTATTAGTATTCTAACTCGTAATGGAGTAAAAGCACTTATTGTATTGTACAATAGGCGCGAGAGAGAGGAAGCTATGGAGAAAGTGATATACGAGAGTACTCGGGAAGCGCGAGATCGGACGGTCGCGACTAGAAGAAAATTACTTTTTTACATTTAATTCTACTTTTCCATTACCATGTGAGAAAAAAATGTATTCATGCACCTATGTATTCCAAATATTTATGCAAACTTTTTGCAAGAATAAAAGATGTTGATTTGAGCCTTCATCTCGGAGAGAATGCGAGGTGAATAGAAAAATGAGTATATTTCAATCAGATTTTGCCCAGGTTGGAATCTGCATATTTCAAGCAATGATAAAAAATATAATTTGTACAAAAATGTAGATGAATTTTATATGAAAATATTCATAAATTAATATCCTACACGTTCATATAATAATCTCGATTTTTAGGTATACTGCCCTTTTGCTTGTTATGATTTTTTATTACCTTCGGATTTTGAATTTATATAATAAAACCTTCATTCTGTGAAAATTTCAGCTTGTAACCCCGAGGTGCCCACACAAGTCAAAATAAGATATAAGTAGCACTCTACTATATACGCTTTTCCCTATAAACGAGTTAACCATGTTCACCGGAACTGGTACTATGCTTTACCTCATAAGATTTTCCAGCTCAACTTGCTCATCAAAAGTCAGATCCTCTCTCATCATTATCATTATTACAGCTTTTTGGTACGTGTACAGACATTTTGACCACTTGCTCTTCTCACTTAAAATGATGCTATATTTGAAAGCTTCTCTCCATTCACACTTCAAACTGCAATAAATGTGAAAAGTTAAAAATAGTATTATACATTGCACTTATTCTACTTTGCAGATCCTGTATTTTACACATCATAACCTCAATCCAGTTTCAAATTTAGCTTGGGTTCGTAGAATGTAGTGTAGATAATTATTCATGTTTTATGTAGTTTGAAGCGTAATGCCTCGCTTAGGTCCCAGGACACGAACGCGTCCCAGGCAAGGTGAGGATATGGTGTTTTTGAAATCATGATCTACATGTCTCCCTTTATATTGGATTTCAAAACCTATTCTAACAACTCTCATCTGCAATACAGACAGTGAATTATAAAGTCACCCCAAAAGTAGATACTATACCTTAGATAGAGTTCTATTATTGAAAAACATAATCCGTTCTCAGAGTGCCTGGATCGAAATACTTGGCAAGCATTCTCAATGCATAGCGTTCAGAAGAGAGCTTCTGCTTCAAATTAAAATATGGGTATCAAACCTCAATCTATCTTCGATCAGTAGTCTATCATCGATCATCTGATTTGTCAATAACTTTATATTCAAGATAATATCAGAAAATTTACATTTAATTGACAACTTATTAGCTTTAGAGACATTATATGACAGCAAATCCGAATCACACCACTATTTTACTTTATATAAATCAAGATTCCGAGTCAATGTTTCTTCATTGCTGACATGCCACGGGATAGTTGTAGCATGAGCAAAAAGACTAACTTGGCTATTTATATTTCATGAGATAAAGTCATTCATATATATTCACTGGTAAAAGTATTGCACCCCCATCTGTCTGAGTCGTAGAATGTAATAAAGATTTGATATTTCTGTACAGGATAGTTTGAAGAGTGGTGCAACGACTTATCACAAATAAACGGAATATTAATGGTTTCCAAAATTTTAGTATTGAAAATGCTATTGCGATCACTTTTATGGAAACTTAATAAGGATGTCGTGACCTCGACCAGCGCATACGGATAATATTGAGATTTCGTGACCTCGACATATTGAAATTCCGACACTGAATCGGCGCGGTTAACGCTCAGTAAATAAAATATCTCGCTTGTGATAAATAAAATATCTTGCTTGTGATAAGACGTAACGGATACTTTGACGACGCCGACGGTGTGTTGTGGGTTATTCTAAATGTTCGAATAATATTGTTGAATAAGGTAAGTTAGTGTTATCTTTGTTTATATAGGGAAATAGTTATTCAACCTCGAACTGAAAAAAGGCCTCATCGCTAGATGGCGTCCGGCCTGAAATGTGCCCATTCTTAAATTTCAAAAAATTACTACGGGTCCTACGAGAGACGTTGCAAGGAGGGAGTTCCTACATTTCTATTGGTGCATTCCCGGGCTGTTACCTCGCGGCGCGGAGTGGAGCCGCGTGGACGAGTGTTGCTAATAATTCCGAATATCTCATTGTTTATTTTTAATTTTCCGCCATTGTTCAAGTTGAAGAAGCTTACTTTGTAAAATGTTTGTGTTTGGGTTGTAATGATTAATTTTGGCTGAGTAAATTGCGATTATCTATCTACGTTTTTTTTCTAGGTAAGTACAAAAGTACCCACTTCCTTTGTTTTGTAGTTTTTGTCGGAAATCAGAGTATTGCAATAGCAGTTTCGAAGTTTAATACACAGAACAGGTTTACTTAAATAGGATGAACATTTTTCTAATAATCATATATATGTAGATAGAGATAGGGTAAATCTTTACATCTACTTTTTTATATCCATCAGTATGCTTTCTCATAATATTAACGTTTATTTTGTACGTAAGTACATATACACAGATGTTGCACGTCTAGGTGTCTATGAACAGTTTTGAATAGTTAATTAATTGATTGATAGGCATGTATAAGGAAGGATGACAAATGTATGGAATGAATATTGAATTTAATTAATAGCATATTATGATATAAGTGTATAAGGGCACTTTTAAAGCACGCGCGTTTAGATGTCTTTAAATTTACTTTTTTGGGTTGTTCCACACTTGTATTTATTGTTTCAGTTTTTGACAAACAAATTCTTTACAAGCTAAGTCAAAATTACATTAGATTTTAATTTGTTTCAGATAATGTCTATTTTGAGAGCATCAATTTGTAAAGGAACATCCCCTGGGCGAGAAAGCTTTCTTTGATCGCTGTGCCTACAAAGTATGTCTTCGTCATTGGTGCCAAATATTTTCCCATTAAATGTGGTTCAAGAAATCTGAGCAGTTAAATTTTTAAGTACACAAGTAGCAGTCACCTGATCAAGTACACAAAAAGCAGTCACCTGATCAATACATCCCTTACAATAGGAAGAGTTCCAAAGGAAATTAGGACCAGTAGTGTTATTGTGCCTATCCCGAAAGTGCCTAGACCAAATAAACCAGAAGAATATATTGACCCATTAATTTATTATCTGTAATAGACAAAATTCTGGAAATTGTGGTATGCACAACTGCGACAGTTTCTAGAGGTAAACAAATTGTTATTTAAAGGTCAGTCGGGTTTTTGGGAAAAACATTCGTGCGAGTCAGCATTACAGTATGTGTGTTCGAAATGGTGTTCATAAGTTCATGATGGAAATATTGACCTTCAGCATGCTTTGAGACCATCAATAGGAGAAGACTTATCCACAAACTACAGGCCTACGGAATTACAAACAGTGCACTTATCACCTGGAGGATCGCTCCCATGTGACTAAAGTGAATAATGTGTCCTCAAATCCGTTTGATAGTGAGATAGAGGTGCCGCAGGGCAGTGTTCTGAGCCCCCTTTTGTTTGTGCTATATGTCAATGACCTAGACCGAGTTTTAAATGATATGTTTCTAAGTTTGTTTGTGGACGATATGTTGATCTGTGTTTGCGGGAAGGATTTTAATCAGGTAGTAGATACTATGAAATCAAAACTTGACATCCTTTATAACTCGTTGTGTGTAAATAGGCGTAGGTTAAAAAAAAAAGACAAAGTACATGGTTTTTTGGCTCTAAGCAGAATTGTAATAGATTTCTAGAAAATAATTATTGGATTAAGATAGATATCTAATAGCCTATTTGAAAATGCATCTAGTAATATTTAGGGGTAGTTTTGGATTCTCAGCTTAATTTTTCGTTACATGTAGATCATATTAGAAAAAAAATTGGAAAAGATAGAATTTTTTAGGAGAATAGCTGAGATTCTTAGGCACTGGAGTTGTGTTCTTATAAATAATAATACCATTATATATCCGCATTTCTATTACTGTTTTTCATTGTTGATATCAGGTAAAAAGGCTGATATACAAAGACTCCAGTTGCTACGAAATAAAGCTATGCGCACTATATTATTCTGTAATTAATTTGATGCTAAAGCCACTTAGATGGCTTTCAATACAGCAAAGCGTAGAGATGTCGAATGTACTATTTATTTTTAAAACAAAAAATCAATTATTGCCCGAATAAGCTGGTTTGAAGGTGATTCATGTTTATCCCACCGAGAATTCATAATTAATGATTTAGAACTTATTACAAACAAAGCCTTAAAACTATTAGGATTTATTAATAGATGCCTTATACAACAATATTGCTTCAAGGCTCTTTACTGTTCTTTAGTTCGCTCGATTCTTGAATATGCAAGCCCACTTTTCAATCCATATTATGCAAAATATAAGTATATGATTGAAAAAATTCAAAGAAAATTCCTAAGAGTGATTAACTTTAAACTGCAAATTCCCCTAGAGCAGCTCGACTATCAACTCTTACAGACATTGCTGAACATCGATTCTCTGGAAGACCGAAGAGCTTTGTTGGATGTCAGATATCTATTTTGATCCATTAAATTTAACGTTCCCTCAATTTGATAGACTTGCAAAATCAATTATTTGCCGTCGCTCATGGCAGTAGGCTTGGTCATTTGGATTTTTGGCTCTATATGTTTATTGATTTAGTACCTATGTAATGTGTTTTAGATAGCTGTAGTAAAATTTTGACTTTTATCCTGAATTGCATTATGTAATTGTTGTAGCTTATATTAAGGTTTTATTTTGTAAATGGCTTGCCGTGTAATTTGAATAAATAAATAAATAAATAAATAAAATTAAGGACTTTAATATATAAACAGTGTAAGTCGTATTCAAAATGCGAATTGACATTATAATTTTTTTATTCACTATCCACTTTTATTCACGGAGTAAAAAACAACATTTTAATATTACTCCAAGAGTTATTTTTAGTTACTTAGTATTCAAAAAAGTTGTTTGCAGTTTTTTTTAACTGGAACATAAAACTTTAAATGTATATTATATAATTGTATTTTTCCAATTTACTACAATTAAGGATTTTTTCACAGTTTGAATTTTTTAAATTAAAAAGTAACTTTTATGGACCAATATTGTTTGGCAGAAAACATGATTTTGAATATGATTTGACAATTTTAAATATATATACATATATAATTTTTTAAATAAATGAGATCTGTGAATCATCTTATATTTAAATAAAGATAAAACATTAGTCGACGGATTACAATTCATTTATTAGTTGATTCTTATTAAATGGTGATGCTTTTAGGTTGTATCTATGTTAATGTAGTCCAATTACTTTTCAATATTTAAGTAATATTTATAAGTACTTATTTATGGAGTTGTAGTCGATCTAATCTCTTGATACATCAGTTTATCACAATAGCTATATTAGCAACTTCTAATTGAAAAATAGCAAAAATAATTATGGTTTCAAATTTCCTTAACTGGTGATTAATTGTAACTTATAATATACAAGAAAGTTATTTTAAGAACATGTATAACTTTACAAGTTTGATAGGCAATAACACAAAACTTTGATATGAAAAAATTTGGCATCTAAGATAAAATAAATGAATTATTTCAAAGGGAAATAATACAAGTGAACATACAATGATCAGTTGAAAATAAGGGATGAATCAAACCAGAAGTTGCCCGAAACAGCACACTATATACACTTCTTAGTTCTTTAGTTTTAAGGGTTGTATAGGTTGATGTGTTTTATCAATTGAATTGTTTAATTTTCGAGTAAATATAGTTTTACTCGGATGTTGTTTATTTCACTATCCTAAATATCCGAATTTTTTCAAAAATTATTTACTTGATTATAGTGAATAAACTACAGTATATATTTTGAAGAGTACACTTATATTAATTTAATTTGATTGTCAATTATGTAATAATGATAATAATGGCTATAAGCGATTGAAAGTTTTGAACATTGGCTGTTGGCCTGGAGCAATATTATATGTACCGATACATAAATTAGTATTAATATATGCCGAACTCATATTAAATAAAGACTTATCCAAAGTGGTAAGAGTTTTGATTTCAGTTTTTAAACACCTTATTTCTTATCTCCCCCTCTTTTGCAAAAATAATGAAATTTAATAAAATAAAAATATTTAATTTTATTATTAATCTCCAAATAACAAGACATTTTAATCAATAATTTGATAAATACATGTTTCTGGTGCATTAAAGCATAAAATTGCAGAAAATGTTTAATTGTCTTCTTTCTATAAGAAGAAAAAATACATAAAATAACTATATCTACCTACTATTGGAACTAAATTTAATTTTTATCTATATTTCTCTATAAACATTGTAAGTTTAAAAATTGTAATACCTTACTTTTTGTCTAATAATAGGAAACGAATAATCAATTTTTATAAATATAATTTTTTTTATAGTTTAATAATATGTTTTTAGTGTTCCTAATTTTGAATGCGTTAAAATATCCAGTTTATATTGTAAAATTTTACTTATATCAAGTCATAACGTTTTACATTTACCAAATAGGATTTTATTATTGTTTATTATTTTCCCATTTTTTAATGGCATATGCAAATCTATTTTCTTCGACTACTGCATCAATTCAATTAGGCCTATATGAATAATAGAAACTAGTAAAGAAATTGACACAAAAATCAATGTGTTAAAAATGCTAAAAACCATTTTCCCAAACAATAAAATAAATTCAATTGAAATGTCAAGATTGTCCTGCTTCCCCAAGGGGAAGCAGGTATTGGAAATTACATTCTGTGTGTAAAAATTAAACTGATAAAACCGGTTCTAGCCACTTAGCCTTGGCTGAAAATCATTTCTTGGAAATCGACGGCTCGGCGAATATAATTATGTATTCCCCTTTCTACCCCTTCCATTTCGTATGTAGGGTAAACATTGCACGTGTTTTCATTCAGTAATACTGTTTTTGGTGCCAGCCACTGGGGGCAGCACCTCTCCACAGGCCCCGTTGAACGACTATTTTCTTATAAAGACAATGGTGTTATTTTATGCTGTGATTTAAATCTAAATTTAGACCGTAAAGATTAAGATGCAATATTTTTATTACTTATTAGAAGCTCGATTAGAAGATACAGGGTGATTCTCAAAATATGTCGATTTTATGACATACTATCTGTAAAAAAAAAAGGGAAATTTTACAGTTTCGCTATTTAGGAACCGATTTGAGTGAAATTTTATAAGTGGACTAGGAAAAATAAATGTTAAATTTGACAGTTTCGCTATTTATGAACCAAATTAGATTAGGGAAGATAAAAGGAAAATATTCTCAAAATATGTCGATTTAAAAAAAATATTTCTAACAGAGTATCTGTCAAAAATGTCGAATTTGGCAGTTTTGCTATTTATGAACTGATTTAAATGAAATTTTATAATTAGATTAGGGAAAA